>JACXGI010012658.1:0-10693 GCA_016801175.1 Esox masquinongy | reverse complement strand
TCTAGGGTTTTAGGTATATGGTCAATAAGCCAGAGTTATGCTCAGTCCTTATCCATGAAGTACTGGTAATTGACCACGCCTTATTGCTTCATAAATTCACCCTGCTCATATTTCCCTCAAGAGACGTTAAAGGCCACAGGATATAACATTGATTTATTCACATGGCATGCATAACAGTAATCATTCATTGATTTGCTTTTCTAGTTTTGGCATTCATTAACTCCATAATTCAGTTTGTTGTTTATTTCAAAAGAATGGAAGAAACAATGTGTGTGAATTGATCATCTGTATTGCTATGCTGTATGTGTGTGTGTGTGGTTTGCAGTGCACAGCTTGTCGTCATCCTCACCTCCTCCCGAGCCCCAGCCATCCCCATCTCCGCCTCCTAACACCCAGCCCCCCCAGCTCACTGATGGCTCCCACTTCATGTGTGTGTGATGGCAGTAGCAGCGGTAAGTGAGTGTGAAGTGACACCCACAATGGCCGCCGTGCACGAGCACGCAAAACAGTGTCCCCGAAACGATGGCCAGGCAGCAGCATGTGGAACTGGGTGTGAGAGGGGCTCTGTGTCCGTTTAGCCAGAGTTTGCGTGACGTGTGTAGCGGCCTTAATGGAGACGCTTCACCGTTCCCCTGCTTGCGGTTCAACCCCCTGAAAACTGCTGTTGGCTGCTTTGTTTTTGTTGCCAACCAAATCTGAGTGAATGGACTACAAGGCATTATGAAAATGTGTTGGGGTATGTTATGAAACACTCCAGTCCAACTTGTATTTCATTTCTGTATTTCATTCAGGATAAAAAGGTGTCTGAACTGAATTTTCCCTAAAGTCTGATGGCCATCACAAAACCACTTTTGTGTTGTTGCGAACAGAATCGTTCAAATTTTATTAAATGAAACCAAGTGTATGAATAGGTTATTGTGTAAGACACATTGGTTCGGATGGTTTTGAAGGATTTTAGAAAATGCTTACACTAGGAGGGTCATCCATGTCATTTAAGAGCAACACGCAGTTTGTCGCATGCTTTGGATTTTTCCACCTTGTGAGTTGCTTTTCCATGCATTATCAGAAACTGAAGTAGATGAAACTCAGAAGAAGGTGCTGGTGTGAAGCTTTCAGCTGGCATTTACTTACTGGACAGCAATGAGAACACGGAGGCCGGTCAACGTTTACTGTAGAAGTACAAAATCTAAGTTTATGATTTTTATAATGCATCTCTTTTTTTTTCCTTTTAGCCCAGGCCCTGGCTTCAGTGAAGACCTACACGTGAAGGATGTAACTACGGACAGATGAGGCTCCCGTTTCTCATGAACAGAACTGCCCCCACCCACATATGATACCCTCAGCACAAAGTCCAACAGACAGATGGACCAGTAGATGACATCACACTCTGGGCCTCTGCTCAATTACTATGACGCCACATCCTCCTGTACCACATTGTCCTTTCCTGTCGCCACATTGCCTCCCATTGGGTTCTGTGTAGATTCAGTACAGCCACAGACCAGATTTGCTACCACAGGAGTTTATTATCCATTTTTATGTAATAGAATTGACAGCTGATCATTTCACGTTGGCACCAGTACAAAGCCAGTGCCCTGGTCTTTCCCCAATGGATGTGACTTTAGCTAGCTGCTAATCACTAAGACACATCTATGTTCTTACTAGCTAGCCAAACATTCTACACGGTTAAAAGCGCAAGTTCAGTAATTCCAGAGGGACTAGCCAGCCAAGTCTAGGAAGCTCTCGGCATACCGACGGAAAGCACCATGTGGCATTTTGGCTTTAAAGTGCTGAGCCAAAACTCTTGCAGTAGTTCAGTGGTAAATCTTGTCCCCAGTTGCATTGCATTACATGGTGTCTAATTTGAAACTGTTGGTTGCTGTTGGTGCATAATTGGTTTCATGGCTGTTATTTATATAGTGAAGTATTGACGATTCTGTTTGTGTATTGGCTGAAGGTGTTGCTGTCTTGAGAGCTTAAGGGCTGAATCCTGCTCTGACAATAGCTTCCCTTCAGTCCAAGACCGTCATGTGGTACAGACATTATCACAGACCCAGTTGCCTAGTGGCAATTTGTTTTCTTTGCAGTTCAAGGGTTTCTCTTTTCAGCTTGGTTTTCTAACTTTTTTATTTTGTTAATGTTTTAAATTGTCCTTTCATCACAACACACAACACTGCATATTTTAAAGATTTAATTCTAGTGTATAAACTGTTTCTATTTTATATGTAAAACGGAATATATAAGACAGAAATATAGTTGATTTATAATTCGAATGTGCCACTTTATTGCTACTGCAGAATGAGGAGGGATATTGATATATATGATATTTTCTTCTGGTTCCTTGAAATTATATTTATATGTTGGACATTCTTGCTGGCCCTTCTCTGTATGCAGTGCTCTACTCTTTGCAGTCTTTTTCACTAGGGCCTATGTGGTACACTTTTTTGAATCAGTGCCCATTGGGCTGCCCTTGGGCTTTCTAGAGCTTTCCTTTGGGCTCATGGGGCTTTTAATAGGGCCGTCGAAGTCTCATCTGGGCCGTAGATGTCTCATCTGGGCCGTAGATGTCTCATCTGGGCCGTAGAGGTCTCATCTGGGCCGTAGAGGTCTCATCTGAGCCGTAGAGGTCTCATCTGGGACGTAGAGGACTCATCTGGGCCGTAGATGTCTCATCTGGGCCGTAGATGTCTCATCTGGGCCGTAGAGGTCTCATCTGGGTAGTGCAATACATAAAGAATTGGGTGCCATTTGGAGAACACAACCTGTTGTTGCTGACACACACACAAATGTTTTGGCTTATACTTAGTTTTTTTATTGAAAAGAATATATTTAAGAAAATAACAGCAAAAAGGTTTTGATTGGTTTAGTTTAGAAGTCTGTTTTGAAACTTCTTGGTTTTGGGAGGGTCCTGGAAGAGAAAGATAATGGAACCAAACAGCACATGTGAAAGCAATTAGGGTGCCATTGGGGAAATATAAATATTTTTTTGTGTACAAAATGTAATTACTAAGATGTTCTTAGTGTATATACCATACCCTGATAATTGGTACGGACATGAGATGGGAGGAGGCTTAACCGGCTACTATGTTATTAACATTCATTTGATATGCAAATGTTCATATCCCATCTGTTTTATATCATGTTAAATAAATGTTGCTGTTCTTACACACAGGGTGTTTGCTGGAGGTCACTGTCATGTCAGAGTCATGTTGAACAATGCCTGCCTGTTGTTTGTACGCCTACTATGTTTCCAGGAAAGAAAACCATTTATTAAGGAATCACCTTCTGAGGCCACTTTACACTTACCGCAAACAAGTCATCATATAGGGTGTGTTATAAAAGTACATAGAACTGTGTCTGAAAAACCTTTCGCGATGTCTACTAAGTTTACAGTGGTCACCATCTTGGTTGTCTGCAGCAAGGAGAGACTATCATCTTGCTCAGGTTTAATGGAGTCCTTCTGACTCACACACTAATGTGCTGGTAAGAGTTTCCGGGGAATCACTAGGTGGTCATTTATATAAGTTAAACACTGCTACAATTCAATTAGGTTAAAGTTCAAAAGGTTTATTTGTCATTTGCAATAACAAGTTGCAATGACAGTGCAGTTAAAAGTTAAAAAAGTAACAGTAATTATAATTTAAAAATAAGAAGATAACACAAACTATCAATAATAATAACACTACAAAATAACACGCATCAATAATAATAACTATACACTACAACCGTAGTGCAATGTAAAAGTCACAGGTGTGCATGATATGATTGGCAGATGAGCATGATATAAAGTGACAGGTGTGCATGGGACTATGGATGGAAGGGAAGAGGGGTTCCTGAATTGAGCAGCCTTACGGCCTGAGGAAAGGAACTGTCCCGTAGCCTGTTAGTTTTGGACGGAATACTCCTGTATCTTCTGCCTGACGGCAGCTTGGTAAACAGTCCATGGCATGGGTGGCTGGGATCTGTAATGATTTGTTTGCTCCTCCTACACCTCTCTGTGTAGAGATCCTGCAGGGATGGCAGGTCAGACCTTGTGATGCGCTCTGCTGTTTTAATCACCCTCTGAAGTACTTTGCGGTCAAGGGCGGTGCAGCTGCCATACCAGGCGGTGACACAGCCGGACAGGATACTCTCAATAGTGCATCTGTAGAAGTTGGTGAGTATCCTGGAATCCATGCCAAATCTCCTTAATCGGCGTAGGAAGAAGAGCCGTTTCCTGGCCTCTTTCACCAAGATGTTACAGTGATGAGACCAGGTCAAGTCATCACTGATGTTGACCCCGAGGAACCTGATGTTGTGAACTCTCTCTACTGCAGACCCATTGATGTGTATGGGGGCGTGGTCTCCCCGCCCCTGCTTCCTGTGATCAACAATCAGCTCCTTCGTTTTGCTGATATTGAGCTGGAGGTTGTTATCCTGACACCACAAAGTCAGTGACCTTAATTCGTCTCTATAGGCTGACTCATCGTTGTCAGAGATCAGGCCTATGATGGTGGTGTCGTCAGCAAACTTAACGATGGTGTTGGAGACGTGGGTTGCCAGGCAGTCATGGGTGAAGAGGGAGTACAGGAGCGGGCTCAGCACACAGCCCTGGGGGGACCCAGTACTGAGAGTCAGTGAGGAGGAGGTGGTGTTGCCCATCCGCACCACCTGGAGTCTGCCTGTCAGGAAGTTCAGGATCCATCTGCACATAGAGGGGTCGAGACCCAGATCCCTGAGCTTCACCGCTAGCTTGTGGGGCACAATGGTGTTAAAGGCTGAGCTGTAGTCAATGAACAGCATTCTCACATATGTGTTCCTCATGTCCAGATGAGAGAGTGCGGAGTGGAGAGTCAGAGCAATGGCATCCTCTGTAGATCTGTTATGTCTATAGGCAAACTGCAGTGTTAGAGGCATGGAGTCTGTGATGTGAGTTTTAACTAGCCGCTCAAAGCACTTCATGATGATTGGTGTGAGTGCTACAGGGCGGTAGTCATTCATGCAGAGGACTTTTTGCTTTTTTGGCACAGGAACAATGATGGACTTTTTGAAGCAGGTGGGGACCACTGACTGACGTAGCAATAGGTTGAAGATATCAGTAAAGACATCAGCCAGTTGGTCTGCATAGACCTTGAGAACATGGCCTGAGATGTTGTCTGGTCCAGGAGCCTTACGGGTGTTGATCCTTTTTAGGGCTTTGCAAACGTCTGCCCTGGTCATTTGTAAAGGGCAGCCGTCCTGGTCCATTTGAGTGTCCATGCCAGGGATGATGTTCTCAAAGCGAGCATAGAAAGAGTTCAGTTGTTCTGGGAGAGAAGCCGGGACTTCCCCCACACTGCCTGAATAGCCTTTATAGTCCATGATGGTTCTCAGACCACTCCACATGTTCCTGGTATTGGAGCCCTGGTAGAGAGATTCTACTTCGACTCTGAATTGTTTTTTTTGCCGATTTTATTGCCTTCCTGAGGTCATACCGGGATTTCTGCCGGAGTTGAATGCTGCAGTCAGTGCCTTAAGCATGGCACGAATACCACTGTTGACCCACGGTTTTTGAATAGGGAATGATTTTGTAGTTGTACGTGGTAAAACGTCGTCGACACATTTGCTAATAAAACCGGTCACGGACTCTTGTGTATTCGTTGATATTGCCTCCAGACGCCTCTCGGAACATTTCCCAGTCGGTAGTGAGTCACGTAAGTCGGCGTCCGATTCGTCCGTCCATCGTTGAATGGACCTCGTCACTGGCTTCTCTTGTTTTAATCTCTGCCTGTAAGCAGGGAGCAACAGTATCGACGCATGGTCTGATTTGCCGAAAGCAGGACGGGGGAGGGCCTTATATCCATGATGAAATGGAGAGTAGACATTATCCAGAATGTTTTTCCGGCGTGTCGGGAAGTTGTTTTTTTTAAATTCGGTAGGACTTTCCTCGGATTGGCGCCATTAAAATCGCCCGCAACAATAAAGGCAGCTTCCGGGTGTAAACATTCAAGCCTATCGATAACTCGAAAAAGTTCGTCGAGCGCAGCCCCAGCGTTGGCTTGGTGGTGGTGGTGGGGGATGTACACAGCTGTTAAAATGACTGATGTAAATTCCCGGGGTAGATAGTAAGGGCGACATTTAATCGTAAGATGCTCCAGAAGAAGATAAGAAGTAAGATGCTCTAGAAGAAATGCAGTCCGCGTCCCGACACCAAAGATTGTTTACCATGAAGCAGACAAAGGTTATAAGACAAAGTATTGATAGTATGGAGATGCAAAGGAATTAATGTTGTTGGTTATGAAGGAAGTTTAGAGGGACATAAAGCCCTGTTTTTCCTAGTTAAAACAACCACTAAGTAAGCGTTCTGGTATAGGCGGAAATGACGGGGGGGGCAGGACCCCCCCCCCATCCTGGGGAAAACTATACTGTAAACATAACAATGTAATTTCAACAATATTAATAATACGCAGTGAAAGCATTTGTGCTCATTATAGGCACGTAATAGGGCGTTAAGTGTCTATAATGAGCACAATTATATATTACCCCCCCCAAAGGATATGTTAGACATTTCTTTACTTCTACCAATCAATACAATAAAACACATTTATAACCGTCACCAGCCTTCATTTTCGCTGCATTGAATTACAGGTCACACTTTGTTAGATAGCGGTTAGGCGACGTTTGCTTGCTAGCTACATTAACATCAACCAGTGTTTGCAACTGTTTGAATTTGAGTCAATGAGAGAAGCTTTTGCAATGCAATGCAATGCAATGTATGTAATGTTCTTTAGCTGGCAAGGTGATTTTTCGTGTCTACCTTCTAAAAGTAACTCAGTGCACCTAGCTAACATCCAGTACGTTTGTTTTATGTTGGTAGGGTTCACACACAATAGCTGAATTTACAGAGTAACAGTTGCGAGCAAACTAAAACAGTATCACAGCACTACTTTTGGTGTCCCCCTCAAGAATAGCTCTTGAGAAAATTTAATGTAATTGTCCTCTCCAAAGTTGATATCAGATTTTCGCCCCTGCATTCAGGAAAAATGAATATGCTGTTATGTCTTAATTTAAGATTAGCAATGTGTTTGTGGTTTGGTGTAGGTTTCAAATTTGTTTAAAAAAAGGCTTTTCGAAGTGGTTAGGGTTTAGCCACCGAAAATCAGTTTGTAAGTAGAGCAATGGTTCCCCCTTGTGGTCACAGATTGACTACTGATCTTACCTGTCAGGCTATATTGACACTTTATAGATAGCGAACTTCTTTACATTAATAAAGCGCCCTTTAATTAACCTCACTTTAAACTAGCTTAGCATTGTAGGTTTTAGCTGAATACATAGTATGATAGATGTTTATCCCAAAGGTGCACCAAATTCACACAGGAAAAGCCATCTGGTGAACTGTTTAACTGTGACCGTATTGATGCATAGACAATGTTAGAGGGTTCCGGCACCCATAAGTCTGTTTTAACATAGGTAGCACTCCATGGGAATTTCAGCAATAAAGAGGGTTTCCAATGTGTTAAGGAAAGACAAGCTTTTCCATGTTGTTAGGAGTGGTCAACCAATTAAAACGTATGACACAAAAATGTGGTTGCTTTTACATTTCGGAAACATTGATCTGTGCAGATACAGTGCTGTACTGAACGAAAGGTTGGTGTATGGGGAGGGGTTGAGTTTTAGATTGGGTTATGATCCCAACATGGATAATTAAAAACATTAACCAATAGATTACTTTGTTTTGCAACGTCTGGTTCCCCGGGTGGATGGAGATTTCTCCTCAGGGCCAATGAAATGGGGAATAATCTGCAAAACCCATGTTTTTTATACAAATATTGTTTTGTTGCATTTCACTGCTGATAGTGCTGCGCTCAGAGTGGATTTCCTTACTGGCTGACGTCAGAGGTTCCTGTGTGGGAATGATTTGCAGTTTCCCATGAAGTACCAGTTGGAGGGCTGCTCCAGGAGGATCTCCCCCGGTGGGTTAATGCTCACATACCAAGTGGCTACAAATGCACCATTATTGCGTCCCTGCCTCACGGAAGGAGTGCCCACGAGAAAGTTCTCTCACTGGCTACTTGTTTTGGGACGGGATGTTGGGGGCTGGGTAAGAGAAACTGACCATACGCACAGCCATAACATTTGCAAGTGAATGTTTTACTATTTTTGTCTTACTTAGAGTTTTTATCAGTTCACTGAAACGCTGGAAAACAGCACTAATACAGCTCTGAGTGCAATAGACGGACCAGTAGTATTACTCAAGATTTGAGTAGATGGACTTAAAACCCGATTTTTTACGCCCTAAGTGCTTGACACGGCAAAGGGGAGGCCAGCCACATCCATACTTGGCAACCAGTTTCTGTAGGCAGATGGTGTGGCATACTGCCTCTGTGCATACAGTGACAGTAAAGTCGACAACTGCAAAGAGGAGTCCTCCATTGATCCCCGATGAATGTAAACCATTTGCAGTAGAAATTGCAATTCTATTACAATTATTAACTCCGATTACGCGCACAAAGTAGCCTATAGTACTGTGTATTCTTGATTTCTGACACACGTGGAACGCGAGTGAAAACATTTTCCCCCGCCCCCACGACGTCGTTGTCCAATGGGTACACACCTCCAGTTCTGGGACTTATGACGTCGTGCACTACACACAGTGAAAGTAGCCATTGACATTCTGTAAAAATGGCTACCGCTTGTTCTGAATTGGAGAGTCCCGAAATGAGCAAGGAAAAAAGCGAAACGCACTCAGAAAAGACAGAGGAAGAACAAAAAGACCCAGAAGGCGAGAATGATGAGCCGGGTAATAACACAGATGCAACGCTTGAAAACGCGAAATGCAGGCAAGTAGAAGACGGGGACGTGAAATCTGCAGATGAGGCCGTAGCTGCGGAAGCCGTAGTGGTGATAGCGGCAACGGTCTCAGCAGGGGACGAAGATGCAGAGCAAGAGGAGGTCCTGGGATGCGAACTTTCCAAATCTGAGGAAAATAGTCCCGCCCTGGAAGAACAAACTGTCCCGGCAGACGGTGAAGATACTAGTGAGACGGTTGTGGACGATGGGGTAAAAGAAATAAAGGAGCCGAGGGATGAGAGCCAATCGCCCGTTACAGTTTTGAGTGACTGTCTGTTGAAAAGCAAAGGCACCACTAGTGACGATGCCCCGGAGCCTACCGAGGAGAAAACGAGCACCGGAAGCGGGGACCGCGGTGAGCTAGCGGTGACGGAAAAGAGGAGGGCTAGCGTTGAGATGTCATCCTCGGACGGAGAACCGCTCAGCCGCATGGATTCAGAGGACAGGTGGGTGCCTGTATATACACGTTCTCTAATTTTCTTGAGGCAGTGTGGTACAAGCCCACCCCTAAGGGCTGTTTTTCGCACGAAACTACGCGGGGTGACTGGGTACAGCCCGAGTGGGTACAGACCGACAGTACACCAAGCTAAACCCTCGAGGTCCCTTATTGCTGTTATGTTGTTTTTTTTTTTTTTTACCAACTTAACTAAAACAGTCAGAAGTTATAGTCTGTCTTAACCTAATATGAAGCCTCATATAGACCTCAGGGTTCGAACCACCTGGTTTATATCCGAAATTAAATACCAACTGAGGTGTTCCAATGCCGGTTGCCTGATAGCTTTGTTTATGAGACTTTATACGATGGTTATGAGAAAAAATTGTACCTTTCCAACTGGTTTGTTATAGCTGTGCCGTACCCCAGTGACCTCTGTGGTACTGTAATGGCTCTATCTGAGCCCCGTGCACTGTGTGATATCTATATACATGCCTTAGAATAGTGACTATATTCACTAGACTCTGGTGGGGATCACTGCTGACATAAGCTACCATGCGTGCTTTGTGACCGGGCGGCTGCAGTGTTTACGACCTGGTCATTGTCCAACCTCGCATCGTGTTTAGGTAATTTGCTCACAACTAATGTATGACTCAAAACGGGTTATTAAGGTTTAATTAAGCTTGTAGGCAACTGAAACCGGAAAGTGAGAATTCGCCACTGTCCTCCTGTCAGTTCTCAGTGTTGTTCCTTTGCATTCAACACAACACGCTATGATGAGGTCACAACCGCAAAGAGTTTGACAAGTTTGGGGATTTTTTTGACCAACACGATATAATGGATTTATATATTATTAAATAATAACTTATTTATAAACCCTTTCTAAACCGCTTATAGTTGTGATCTTTTTAAACTCACTAGGAGATTTCACCACACGCGCACACACACACACACACACACACACACACACTATATATAATGTACAGTTAATATATTCCAGTTGGATCTTTACTTTTTTTGTATAGAGATATTTCTTGTGCACTCAATTTTGAATAGTGGGTCATGAGATCACTGTCTAAAGAGAGACATCTAAGAAAGATTCTGAGAAAGATGAGATCACAGTCTGGGAAAGATGAGATCACGGTCTACAGAGAGAGAGATGAGATTCCAGTCTAAAGAGAGAGAGATGACATTGCAGCCTAAAGAGAGAGAGATGACATTGCAGCCTAAAGAGAGAGAGATGACATTGCAGCCTAAAGAGAGAGAGATGACATTGCAGCCTAAAGAGAGAGCGAGATGAGATGGCAGTCTAAAGAGAGAGCAAGGCAGACAGTGGAATTGCTGATCTATTCCCCTCAGTTCAGTCACCCGTGGGGGGGGATTCATTGTAGCCTCTCTGACATCAGTCTGTCCTCCCTGACATCAGTCTGTCCTCCCTGACATCAGTCTGTCCTC
>JACXGI010012657.1:0-22305 GCA_016801175.1 Esox masquinongy | reverse complement strand
CCCACCTTTCCCTCTGTGATGTCCCTCACTCCTCTGGCCTCACCCTCTCCTGTCCCTCTGTGATGTCCCTTACTCCTCCGGCCTCACCCTCTCCTGTCCCTCTGTGATGTCCCTTACTCCTCCGGCCTCACCCCCTCCTGTCCCTCTGTGATGTCCCTTACTCCTCCGGCCTCACCCCCTCCTGTCCCTCTGTGATGTCCCTTACTCCTCCGGCCTCACCCCCTCCTGTCCCTCTGTGATGTCCCTTACTCCTCCGGCCTCACACCCTCCTGTGCTTCCTCCTATTTATGTTGAATATTTCCTTCACCCATCCATCTGCACCATTCTCCTCGCCAACCCACTCCTCCCCCCACTCTTCCTTTCATGTCCATGACATGCCTGTCCATGTGGTAAGATGCCACCGGCTTTTCCCTTGCCTCCCTGTCTCTCCTTTTCAGCACCGGGAGCTGTCCGCAAACTGTCCAGCACCACAGCCAATTACAGACATCTCGTTTCTCTTCAGTCTCTGTGGCCATTCTCCTGATGTGACAGGGCTATACTGAAACTGTACTGGATACTAATCAAACATAAGGAAAGCGGAATCTCTTTTTACGTGTAAACATGAATCTACAAATGAAAATCAACAGTGACTAAATGTTTGGTTAACTATCCCCAACGTGAAGGTTTTAGCCTCCAGAGCAAAGGAAGGCCGTAAAAAATGGAGAGATGTATGTTTGCTTTAATATACTCATGCTTTTTAAACAAATATTATTTGACGCAATGATGAGTCTTATTATTCTCGTAAAATGAATTATCCACATTAATTTACAATTGTGTTTGTTTGTTTATGACCCCTGAATGCAATGTAAATTAACAGTGGTTGATTGGCATCAATATAGCCAAATACAAATTTGAAATTGTTCATATTGAGTCTCCTCAGGGCATCCCATGTCCCAATCCACTGGAGTACTTATCATGCCTCACTCACTGCTAGCCTGGCAGCATTTCTAAAGAAAGCTCTCTGTATCTTCTAAACGTTGCTTAATATAGCACAATTTGGCTATTGTTATTTTGGGGATTCAAAACAGATTTTTTTTGCATATCTATCATTTTGTGTTTTCTAGTTTATTAACTTAACAACGGTCTTAGTTTTTTTTACTTGTGTATTTATATTAAAATGAACTATTGTCTTGAACTTATACTACATAAATATTAAAAGATATTAATGGAATAAAACCTAGTGAACCTTCTCCCTTGGTATAACTGTCATTTGTCCCAAGGCTACACCCTGGATGTCCACGCTACGTTAGCAATTCATTGAAACTCACCAGTTGAAATGAATGAATTAGCACCTCTGTCCGGTACGAAATGAATCTAATTTATAATCTAATTACGATGATGTCTCAGGGACCAAATTAGCATTTCTTGATTTGCATATCTGGGTAAATATGCAAATCCATTTGCTGTTTTTTGCCTTTTCATTCACAGAAGAGTGGCTATAAATGTCATTGCTCGAAAAAAGGCAGGACATAATTATTCTGTGAATATGTCGTAGGTTTGGGCCAATGGGTTCTCCTGACTCCCAGAGAGTGAGTGTGTTGGCTGAGAACACGGCTGTCCTGCATCCCAACTAATTTATCTTCCCGACCATGCTGCTGCTCAACATAGTTCAAAGCCCAGCCAGCAAAACAGTCTTAATTAACTGTGTGCGCTCCAGTTCAGCAGCCTTCCTCTCTACTCTACTATCTAGGTAGCCGATACAGATAAACCACAGTCACACAGACTGGTGAACCCGAGGAGCCTCGACTAGCTTGCTCCTGGAGGATAGATGGAACGATGCCTTGATTCCTGGGTTAAATACAGCGGTGAACTGCTCTCCGCAAGCAAGCACCCTTTCTTCCTATCACACTCCCTCCCCTCTCTCCCACACTCCCACTGAGACCCAGGGCCCGTGGGAAGTACTGACGCCGGGAGCAGACAGTCTGCAGCCCGGAATAAATGTAGGCGAGAGAGAGAGCGAGAGAGAGATGGAGAGATATGGGGGGGGTGGATGGAGAAGGGGAGAGAGAGAGCAGTAGAGCTACATTGTGAGGGAGAGAAACATATGTGTTTAACTCAAATACATACAGTACATGTACACAGCAGGAGAAAGAGAAAGAAAGAGAGAAAGAGAGAGAACAAATTGAGCCTAGGACCGAGAGAGAGATAAAAAGAAATTGCATCCCTCGACCCTCACTCTCTTTCTAGCACACACGCTCACACACATACATGCTATTAAACAAACTCTCTCTCTCCCTCTCTCACACACACACACACACACACACACACACTAAACAGACACACGCTTGCTTTAGGGTACCAGGCAGCTGGGTGTTCTGTCTCCTTTGTTGTTTTTTGGAATTCGTCAGTCTCGTTGAGGAGTCTGTCTGCATGCGTGGCTGTTTGAGGATGCCAGCGACACTATGGTAAGCCACACACTTCTCCTTGTCTCCCTGTATTCTCTCCTCCGTTGCCGCCTCTCCGTCTCACTGGGGTAGCTAGCCCCTGCCAGGCAGTCCGTTTGCTTCCTCTCTCCCTCTCTCTGCCACTCTCTACTCTGCTATCTCTCCTCTCGGCTGCGCTCTCTCTCGCCATACTTCCCTTCCTTGCCTATCCTCCATCACTCTCTCTCTCTCTCTCTCGCCCTCCGCTTCGCCTCATTGGTGCTGCCCTGATTCCTTTTTTCCATTAAGCTCCAGGCCCATTGGTTGCCTGCCTTCAACCATTATCTCCTCTCCTCCTTCCCTCTCCCTCTTTCTGTCTCTTCTTTCACTCCTATCTCTTTCCCTTGTTCCGTCGTCTCCAGCGCACTCTGAAGTCATAAAAATGATTTGCAAACAGGAGATGAAGAGAAGTTAGCAGGGAGCACTGAGTGTGTTTGAGGGGTCAAAAACGAGTAACAGAAAATAGAAGTAGCGAGGGAGCAAGACAAAGATAGACAGAAAGTAATAAAGAAAAAAGTAAAAAAAGAAAGAATAAAAAGAAAGAATATAAAGAAAGATTAGAAGGAAAGACAGAAAATAAGTGAAGACAAAGGAAAGAAAGTCAAAAAGGACGAGAGAGGACGAGCATACTGGAGCATAAAAAAGTTTGAGAAGACTGCATTCTGAGGCTGGTGGGTTGCATCTTTCCTTCTTGTGAGTGATTTGACTTATATCAACATTACCTTTGATAAGAGTGCATTGCCACAAGGAAGTTACAGTAAACAACTGAGATGGATATTAGTTAGGAATTACTGAACTAATGACACTGGCTTAAAAAATTTAAATTCTTGAGTGTCATGTTTAACAGATGATTTCGATATGTTTGATTTATTATATTGGATTTCTACTCTAGTTGTGCTTGACTTTGTGAGCCCTAATAGCATGCTGTGCTAAGTTGTTTGAATGACAGGTACAGTGTTGAGCTGCTGCTTTGAGAATGCTTATGCTTCCTGTTGGATTGTTAGCATTCATCTGTTGTCATTAATGTGGTACAGAGTTTGGGAGATTTCCTGCTTTCTTTTCAAGGTTATTACAATTCCTTTACGGCAAATAGCTGACGTTGAAAGGAAATACGAAATGTCAGAGCTGAAGGATTGTTTTGAATCCACACATTGCAGAATAGCAATTAAAAGTGTTCGACAAACTGCTGGTAATGTCTTTTACCTCTGCATGATAGTGCAGATGGGAATAAGTTGTTTGGCTGACAGAATGCCTTCTGGACTTTT
Source organism: Esox masquinongy (assembly GCA_016801175.1). Taxonomy (NCBI): domain Eukaryota; kingdom Metazoa; phylum Chordata; class Actinopteri; order Esociformes; family Esocidae; genus Esox; species Esox masquinongy. The sequence goes on along the minus strand of JACXGI010012657.1, from coordinate 18,578 downwards.
AACCAGTTTTGTCATTTTGTCAGTATCACCTTGTGTTCTTGTGGAGAGAAACCTTAATATCATTACATGTATCATATTGGCATGCTGCGTACAGTACATGGATTCAAATATTACATTGCAGTTATATTAAATCACTCTCACAACTGTGCAGGCTCATGAACAAACACACACAAACACACACTCACCTGTCCCCTTGGACTCAATAGCTCATATACTTTCTTCTTTATAGTACGGGCTGGTGGGTGGCCCCATGGCACTGAGCACAAGACTGAGACACTGCAACATGTTTCTCTGGCTGTAACAAAACTGACAATCAACACAAAGCCTAGAGAGGAAACAGAAACAGAAACACTTGTGTGCCTGTCTCCACGTTTTGTTCTCACAAAAATGCACTTTTCTTTTTGTTGAAAGCATGCACAAATATTTTCTATTCTGGCAGTGTAGAGGAAATTAAATTGATTCCAGACCAAAATATATATAATGGCAATGAAGTTTTATTATGATTAATACATTGACTATTTTTGTATAATTTCTATTTCCTATTTCTATTTCATTATGTGAACTCTACAATATTCTGTACGTAGTATTTATTACTGGATGTGTTTAATACTGTAGAGGAGGCAGGGTTACATGATTCAGCTGAGGCTGCCTGGTGAAAGGATGTTCTGGGTCATTTTTTCTGGTGGCTGAACGAGGAAGGAAATGTCTCGCTTATCATCAGACCTTGTTCACTGTGTTGGTGTGAGATCCTTGGGGGGGGGTGTAGTGAAGGGGGAGAAGGGAGAGAAAGAGGGATATGGGAGATGGGGGAGGTAGTGGGGGTGGTGGAGACTGTGCGTGCGTGGGCTCGTGTGTCAACGCGGTACCTAACATGCTTTGCTGTGCTGAAGACAGGGAGACAGCCAAATGTGATTAAATTATAGAGGAATAGCACTCTCACAGTGCAACCAGGTCTCCCTGGGAACCCTCTCTCTGCATCTATCCATCCATCTATCCATCCATCCATCCCTCCTCTCACATTCACCTCTTCCTCAGCACATGAATGGTCCCAATAATCTAAACTGTATCAAGAGGTGAGATAGAAAACTAGTTACCATCCTGGGTCATTCCTGTCCACATTACTGTCCATTTATATGTGAGTGGATTTTATTACAATATATTCCAGTGGTATCAAAGCTAATTTTGCAAGTTTTAATCATGTAGTGAATTAATTTAGGTATTACTTTTAGATTAAAGAATAAAAAACAGTGGTTTTGTTGATTGAGTGCCTTTGGTGAGTCTGTATTCAATGACAGGTTTTGTTGATTAAAGGTTGGCTATCGTGGGAAGAGCGTATTAGTGCTTAAACTCTCTTTAATGATTTCTTAATAAACAACATCAGCGCAGAATAACCTCTGAACCATTGTCAACATTTTCTGTGATTCTATTCCTGGCAACTGGAGAAGTAGTTATGATCTCCATAACAACCACTGCATCACTTCATCACGGTTTGTGTGTGCGTGTGTGTGTGTGTGTGTGTGTGTGTGTGCGTGGTAATGGGAATGGAGGAATGTGTGTTTGGTATAGTGGGAATGGTGGAATGTGTGATTCAGATCTACATGTACATGTGGGGACCAGACACATTTTTAGGCATTACGGGTTAGGTGTAAGCACCAAGGCTAGGTAAAGTCTAAGCATAAAGTTTAGGGTTAGGGTCAGTTTTTAGGCATATTAGGTTAGTGAGGTTAAGGTTAGGGGAGAAGGAACATAGACAATTGTTTTTCTGGTCCCCACAAGTTTAATCCCCACTCTTAAGCACACTAGTGAATGAGCAGTTAAATGTCCTATGGGAATTCTTTACACGCTAACCATACTGAAACATATATCTACACAACAGGTCCTGTCTGTGTTGACTACGGTCATGCTGGTTAGCCTTTCTGAACTGACAATGGTAATGCTAGTTAGCTTGTCTGTGTTATTGATGGTAAGGCTAGTTAGCTTGTCTGTGTTGTCGATGGTAATGCTAGTTAGATTTTCTGTGTTGACTATGGTAATGTTAGTTAGCCTGCCTATGTTGTAGATGGTAATGCTAGTTAGCCTCTCTGTGCTGACTGTGGTAGCGCTAGCTTGTCTGAAGTGAGTTAATCTTGGTTAACGCAGATGGCAAAATCTCCCCTTCTGAAACTTAAAAGGTACTAAAATCGGGGAATTCGGGAGTTGTCCAAGACACAGGAAATAATGTTACTTGTTTTGTCACTGGAAACAGCTAATCATTATATCATCACAGAGCTGCGGTATCATGTATGTTAATGTCGGATGTACACAAAATATTACAATTGAAAAAAACTCCCATGTAGCTTACTTGATAAAATTGTGGTGCTTGTAATGCTAAGGTTGTGTGTTCGAGTCCCGCAAGTATACAGTCACTACTGTATGTTGCTCTTGCTAAGAGTGTCTGCTGAATGACTGAAAGACAATCATAAGTCGTCTCTGTGTGCTGGGTAGTTATGCCACAAAGCAGCAAGCTTGCAAATTTTTTATTGTCTAATATTGTTTAGGTTAGGATGAATGTGGGTTAACACTGCCTAGTCTGTTTGACATGGACAAGTCTGAGTTGAGTGGTCACATGTCTGTGTCTGTGTTATTATGAGTTGGTGAATAAGCCCCTGAGCGAGGGTGTTTCTCCCCATAGAGCGTGTTAACCCTGGGCCACCCAGTGGCCTATCTACACCACCCAGTGGAGGATCACACCACCCCCCTGTGGAGACAGCAAATAGGCTTACATCCCAGCTAGCTAGCCCCCCCCCAGAGCACACCCATGCCATGGCACATTATCACTCTGACTCAGGAATGTACTTATATTTACTGTCCGTCAGCCAGGATGATGAGGGACGGAGGAGGTTGATGATTCATTACTGGGATCAAATCGGCTGTGGTCACGATTCATTGAAACACTTCCGCAGCATTTTTCTTCAGTTGCTCTTCATTTTTGTTTCCTATAGCAAATGTTACTCACGCGTTTTGTCAAGAAAAGCTTCAGTTATGACCGTTGATGTGATGTTCGAGGCTGTTGATGTGCTCTTGCCTTGATGGACTGATCCAAGGTAAGTTCTGCAGCCTTATTACTGATCCTTCTATAATGGCAGAATGGTGCATCCAGTGGGCCTCACTGATTCATGATGGCTGTCCGTGAGCTTTATAGGCAGCAGCGTAGTACCTTGCATCCTTTGCCTCAGAAAGCTATCCAAGGTCGGTCCTGGTCGGTCCCTGGATGAGAAACCAGATGCTGCTGGAATTGGTGTTAAAGGTCTGGTACGGGACACTATTCCCTCTGTCCTAAAAAAATCAAATTCCACTGCCCCAGGGCGGTGAAGGGGACATTGCCCTGCGTAGGCTAACATCTTTCGGACTGGACATAAAACATATCTTAACACATTGTCACCACTAAAACTCCTATAGCACATATTTCATAATTCAGGGTGGCAACCCAGGTCATCATACCATACAGGCCCCCTAATCATCCCCAGCTTGTTCATTCACCCACTCTCCTCCCCCCTGTATGCACGTCACTCTGAATAAGAGTCAGCTAAATTACAAAAATTAAGAAGAAAATGTCCGTGTCTGTAAATGGTCTTACAATCATAAAGAGCAAAGGGAAGCTTCAAACTGCCTTATACATTCCTTTAAGATTTTACCAGTAGTATCTGGTTTAATAGTGCAATAGATGCTGTTTTGGAATCTGTCTGAGAACACACTTCCTCATGGCCACAGCAGCCCCATACCTCCCTGGCTTTCAGGAGGGAAACATGATGTATTTCTTGGTGAGCAGGCCAATTAAAAACCAATCAGGCCCGTTGGAGCGCGCGCGGGGTAATGTGGAAAGCCAGGAGAGTTGAGGAGTGCAGTGATTAATGGACACTTTCTCCTTGTGGCATAACAGGCTCCCATGCCACATGCATTCATCACCCGGAACACCAGTCACCTGCGCAGGGCTTAGGCTGACACCCACACTCATCCGCCGCTGTCGCTACCATTCGCATCTGCATTAGTCACACTGGCTGTGGCTGGTGATAATGCAGCGGACAGGAGCTCCACTGGTCGCATTTCTACCCAACCGCCCATAATGGGATGCGCCGTGTATAGGGAAGCGGCTGTATTGGTGACGTCACCCCACCCAAGGTTCACGTGCAGTACTGTGCAATCCTTCCTTCACATTAATAATCGGATGTATTTTGACGTGCCGAACCAACCTGGCAGACGTGTCTGCGTCGGCATGACAGGGGCTGAATGACTGGCCCCGGTGCGATGGCCCAATGTGCCCCAAGCATAGTGACGTCAGGCCTCACTTTGCCTGAAATAACCCCATATTTTCCCTGCAAACCTGCCCATTATAGGCCCTTTGCTGGTTAGACAATGGACCTATGTAAGATGCCCACATTTGGTCATGTGCCACTGCTCATTTGCTCCACGCAAGCCCCTAGGCAGACTGAACCATTACAATTTATCAGACGGACAACAATGCTGTTGCTGTAATATCCGCTGAAAAAATATTGCATATGTTTTAGCAGAGAAACATTTTTTCGTTAAATGTCACATCACATCCAGCTATTTCTTTCTTCCTAATCGGCAATGTAAAATAACCCAGAACTGGTGCAGGCTAGCCCTCCCTGGCCTGGAGTGGGTTTGGCGTGGGCTAGCCTGTGCTCACCTTGCAGAACAAACACCAACAATGGTGTCATGTTGTACTGGGATTCTGAGGTAAATAGCCTGTTTGTGTCTGACCCTGTGGTGCCATTGTCAGTCTGCCCGACATTCAAGCCAACTATTGTATTAACAGTGAAACTGTTCCGTTTCAGGAGCTACACTGACCTATTTCACTCAGGCAGACAGCCAAACCCCCCCAAAAACCTATATATATATATATATATATATACGTTTTGGTAATCAAACAGGTTGCTTTAGATTTGCATGTTTGTTTGTTTTTTGGATTGCTATAGCCAGGCAACACTAAAATAATTATGTTCTTAACGTAGTTTAGCTTCCTACAATTAAGGACACATTTGCCACACAGAGAACTTGACATTTGACAAAAGGCTACTGGAACTGATGACCAGCGGTTGTGTTTTTGTAAAATATACATGTTGTGATAATCAGTAGTTAACAGAGGTCTAAATGGTCAATTGGTTAGGGTTATCATTCACGTGGGAGCAGCCTTGTCTCACCCACACAGGAAGCAGCAAGAGAGATAGAGAGGCATCTCTAAGATCTCACAGAAATGCTAATCCCAACATTCCTTTTGGATTTTAACCTTTTCCCAGTTGGTGTCTGATACATTTCAGGTGTGTGTTTCTGTCACCTGAAAAAGAGGAAAGAGAAAGGATACAAAGAAATGAAAAGGAAGAAAGTAATCCTCCGTACCTCGTGCTGGGCTGGGGGAGAAGTGTGATATTGGAAAATGATTTGAAAACACCCATCCATTATTCATTAGCCAGATTAGGGAGGGCGCCCACTCCTTATTTGTGCCTGGTCTTTAAATCAGATTTGTCGGTTTTGATCAGTGTAAAATCTCCCAGTTGCACTGCAGCAATATTGGGGGGATATTACACTGTCTAATGAGTAATTGATAACGGCAAGTGACAGCAGTTGGGATGAAACTAGTGAATGTGAGAGTGTAGGGGAGTTGACTGTTGAATATGGCTGTGTACTCCCAAACAAGAGGGGAGTAAAAACAAAACATACGACTGTGTTACATGCAGAACACAAAATCCATGTGTGTGTTTGTGCGCATGTGTGTGTGTGTGCATGTGCGAGCGTATCCGGGCTCTTGGATGTGATGGTGTTTGAGTCATAGTGTATCTCTGAGGGTGCCCTGACCCCAGCCTTCAACTCTGGTTCAAAGGACGATAGCAAATGAGAGGAGTCACAGGATGACAGGCAGCAGCACTCACTAGCCTCCTCTAAGATTGACAGGCTTCACATAAACCCCCACACACACATATGCAAACAAACCAAAGCTACATATTTTCACTTCAGATTCAGACTTTTATTTGCGGGGGCTTAAACATCAAGTGCATGCTCAATGTACATGTAAACAGTGACATTTAACTGTTGAGTTCAGGCTTCCAAATTTAAAGGTTAAGGTTTGGGAAAGGGTTAAAACCCCAAAAAAGGATTTCCTAGCGTTGGGACATGGAGCTTGTGCTAACCCACCATCCCCGTCCATGACCCCCTAGCAAGCTGCGAGTCTATGTTAGGGTAATAAACATCACTGGTTCCCCTAAAGGCCGCTTTAGAAGGTATATATCGACCTCCTGGGGACTTTGAAAGGCGTATATCGACGTCCTGGTGACTTGGACAATAGTCAAATTTTCATGGCAATCTGGAGTGATCCTCCTGACACACACACACACACACACATACTCTCTCACAGACACACATATACACAAACACACAGACACACATACACACTCATCGACACACACCGTTCTAATCAATAGAGTAACTGGTTCTAGACAGGGAGTCTTTGTTTGTCCAACAAAAAGTTTTCATGATTTGGGTTCAATTTTGACCACTTACAGGCTGCCTCGACTAGACAAATCAAACTCTGAACTGTGGAATGCTGCTATGTTCGTTTCAGGCAACAATTGGATAGCACTTATTTTTGATTATGTTTTTTTTTTTGCAGTGTCAGAACTGTCATTGAATTGTGTAAGATTGTGATGTTGAGATTAAGCGATTGATTTGTTTCCAAGCCACTTTTTGCAGTCATTCATTGGGGCAAGATATTCGCAGTTTAAAAACTCAATATATTGTTAAATCCAACGCAGACACACAATAAGATAATCAATCACAATAAAACTCTTGAAAAAGTTTGTGAAAAAGTTTATGAACAACTTAGCATGCATAAAACCAAGAGACTAAAGGCAGCTTCCAAAAGTATTTTTTATTTTAAACAGTTCAAACAGAGAACTGTTTAAAATACTGCAGAGATGTGAATGGTTGCCCGGTTGCGGAATTTAACCCTAAATCTTTTGTTGCAGCATTACAACGCTTGGCATCACATAACACCTCAGTAATAACCAGGCCCACAGGTTCCATTCAACACATGACTCTTCAGCGACGTGTGCTAACAGCTTGTCATCAAACTGAGGGAGGGCCTTAAGGTGAAGACGTGGAGTTAGGGGAGGGGCCTTAAGGTAAAGATGTGGAGTTGGGAGGAGGGCCTTAAAGTAAAGATGTGGAGATTGGGGGAGGGCCTTAAAGTAAGGAAGACAACCTTACAAGTTGTATGGTTGGTGGTCTTGTTTAGCTCAGCTGGTTGAGCATGGCACTTGTAGTGGGATGATTCCCAGAACCACTGATGTAAAATATATACCATACATAAAGTGCCATGTACATTACTAATCACACTAACACATTTTATGCACTTAATGAGGATGGTAACGTGGCACATACAACCTAGCAGGTGTTGCTACAATATCATAGAAAGACCTACAAGCTCGTTAATGAAAAAGGTCAGTTATAAAAACCTATTTGACAATGTTCTATGATTCGTATTGGCTCTAACTACCTTTGTGACGGTAACAGGCCAAGCACCAGATGAAATTTCTCTTGAACCTTCATTAATGCAGTGATGACTGCGGCACCCTTCAACATGCTACAGTGGATGTACAGTAAGTCTACAAATATCATCCTATGGGGGATTCAAACTCACACTGCAAGTAGTGACACTGGGCATCACTGTGAGCTCATTATCCTGACGGACCCTCGTGTGGTGAAGCATGATTCATTTGCCGAACATACTGGTGGATTTTTGGTGATGCTGCTATGCAATTCGAATTGGTCGACAGACTAAAATCTACTGTACATACCGTCTACTAAATACAATAAAAAATATTTCTGTGGCGGGTACTCAAGGACTGGAGCTGGAAACCTCTGTGCTACAGGCCAGAGACAGCTCCTAAAAGTAGGGCAGTTCCACCTGGTACCTGGGGGCCTCACCCAGATCCCCAGAAACTGCTGAGACTGTACAGCCGGGCCCCCTTTCCACCCATCCGTCTCTCCTCTACTTCCTTCCTCTCCTTCGCTCCACATCCCTCCCCTGTCTATATTGCTCTATCCTTTCACAGCTCTCTCCGTGCCCTGTCCTCTCCCGGGCTCCACGTACTGTCGTTCACCAACAGTACAACTGCAGACATGTTCCCTTCCCTGGCGTGTGTACACGTAAATATAAAATGAGAAAATGAAACATCTATTCACGTTTCATTCTGAAACTTATGTTAGGAATGGATTTGCTTTTACACAAGTCTCACCTCTCTGCTCGTAACGCAAAACAAACGACTGCTTCAGTGCATTCTGTGGATCTCTTAAGGCACACAGCACACTACTATAGTTTATTATAGCATACTGCTATCGTTTATTTGTAAATATATATTCTGGATTTTTTTCGCAGTCTCCGTTTCATCCTATAATAAGGTTGCTGCCACACTCTTGTAGTGACCTATTTTTCCCGCCTCTCGGCCCAACATCTTTGGATGTGAGCTGTTCCAAAATAGCTCTGTACAGGAAAGCATGGCGAGCTCATTGCCATCTTACATAACAGACTGAACATTCCTTTGCTCTTTCTAGAGAGACGTTACACTGAGCATCAGACAGTAGATGTAACACGCTAAATATGACAGAAAATCTATATGTGTGCAGTATATTCATTCATCACATACTGTTTAAAAAAGTCTAACGCAGACAGGACACAGTCAGCTTTGAAAATGCAAAATGCAAACAGATTTGAAATTTCCTAGCGTTATGTCCTCGATTCTCTGTGTTAGTTTTGGCTATCAGGAATGTATTGCCTGTGCTCCTACTTATTTTGTGCCATTTTGTTTGAGATAATGACGACTGATATTTCAGAAAATCATTGTTTCAATCATTGCTGTGCCTGTACATCAAGGTCCATAGCGGAGAAAAATATTGGAGAAACATGAAACAGATGGAACTGATGATTAGCTGATCTGTACAAGAGCTGTGTGGGCTTTGTAGAGGATGTATATGGCAGAATGATGATTCTCTCCCTGCTCTCATCTCGTCCTATTTGGTCTGGTAACGCTAAGCCCTCTCTGGGGTTTGGAGGCTCCAGGGCTAATGTGGAGCGTGAAGGACGGTTCAATCTGACACGTTTGCACAGTCTAGTGTCCCCTGGTCTTCTTTGCCCCACTCCTACACACAAACACACACACACACACACACACACCGGCAAGGTTGCACAAATACCAGTTGAAATGAGATGACTGTCTTTTGAGCATCACTGCCATCATGTAAGCTTCATGGCAATAAGCGGAAGCGGATAGGCATAACAAGTTACAATCCTAGTGCTGTGAATTTTAGTTTTCTGCCTGTCCTAAACCTCCAGCTCTTATGTTGACCACTCACAATGATTTACTAAATGTAAAAAACCTTAGAGTTATTACTGCAGTCAGAGGATGCTGCAACTGTATGACAGACACACATCAATGCACACACACAGACAAATGTGCGCACACACATGTTAACCTAATCCTAACCTCAACACTATAAACCTAAGTATAACTAAACCTAATTAAACCCTAACCTCAACTGTAATGCAAGACCAGACACACACACTCTTCAGCAACCTTAATCATATTTTACCTAATCCCTATCCGCTATGCCTGACCCTAACCCTGACCTCTTAAACTGACAAAAATACTCAGTAATCGCTCTTGAGTACTAGATTATTCTAAAACCCTCCCAGGTCCCTTAAAAGGTAAAAATACAAGACAATGATTAATAAATATATATTATTACTGGTAAATTGCAATTACTTATTAAAACATTCTACAGCTTCCGAACATTGTGTGGATAGAAGGGTTTAGTCAATAATTTATTTGTATCTCAATAGTGTCTTGTATCCAGGCAGAACAAACATACCTTTACAGGCCTCTGACTCCAGATCATACTGAATGCCGGGACACGGAGGGGGTAAATCTAAGCTTACTACTAAGGTCAAAATTGGCAGGACTGGAAATGGTGCAGTCAAACAATAATATCAGATGTCAGATGCATGATATATACCTTATGTCTTGGTGGATGACGGTTGTGAATGATGACAGAATGTTGTAGCGTTTATCCAATATAAGGGTTCCTAGCTAGATGGTCCTACAGTGTACCGTCTGTAATTTTCCATCTAATTGTACATAATTCATAGCTTTTGGGCTATTGCATGGAAGTCCATGGAACAGGGGCAAGTTGTTACTGCTACATGTGCCATTTACACTCTTCTAAAGGACAAACCTCAAAGATCTTGGGTTTGCTACCAATCAGCCATTGATTAACTCATATCTCTGCAGAGAAATGTGAGTGTCCGGGTTGGTCTTTATTTGAGTGGTCAGGGAACTAATGTTAGGCCACAAAAACATATGACATAGTGGTCTGGAATAGCGACAGAAGTCCTGCCACCAACAGTCAAAAATGACAAAAGCACAGTACATGACATTGATTTATTTTAAGCATTCACATTTTTTTTTGTCATAGAAAACAACTTGTAACACGATTTATCCACCGCAGGGAAATGTGCGTAACATGACATAATTCAATGTAAAACTTAGAATAAGACTAAATCAGCCACATACATCCGCATATTTTCCAACTATTTTAAGCACGGAGAGGGTTCAGAATGCTCCTAAACACAACGTGGTGCTCTGGACCAGACTGGGTCTGTACGGGAGTGACCGGATGACGTCCCTACATAGTATTCAGGAACAGCATCTCTCCCCACATACGGAGCAGTATATTAGCCCTGACGTGACTGAGGCTCAGTATGGCATGACGTCCTCTCTGTCCCCTCACTGCAGTATGGGGAGGGCTGCCTATAGGGCAGGGGCACACACACACACACACACACACATACACACTGTGGAGTGAGGGCCTGACTGGTGTTGGCTGTGCGTGACTGGCAGGACACACCTGTCACCAGTGGTATATAGACATGTGCCTGATGCTGTCTGACGGCTGGCTAGGCTAAGATGTTGTGTGACAACTGTGTGTGTGTGTGTGTGTGTGTGTGTGTGTGTGTGTGTGTGTGTGTGTGTGTGTGTGTGTGTGTGTGGGTGTGGTGACCGTCTGGGTGAGTCACTGAGGAGGAGCCTCTGCTCCTTGGCTTCCCCTCACAAGCTAGTGGTCTGTATTTGTGTTTGTCTGAGGGTGTGTGAATGTGAGTGTGACGGTGTGTACATGTTTGTGAGTGTGTGTGTGTGTGTGTGTGTGCATGCCCGCCCAATGTTGTGGAGGTACTGCATTCGTCTTACAATGCCGCTGCAATTGACAGCTGCATTATTCAGTATGAGAATGCGTGAGTGGAGCAATAACAGTGTACTTTATTTCAGAATCAGAGCACGCAGCTTAAATCTGTTTTAGCAACACACTTCATACGGACTGATTATCATGCAAATTGCTGTGCTGCAAGTGTGCGATTTAGCAAATTGGCGCGTACAAGCTAAGCTAAGCTTATAGCATCATTTCGTATAGCACAGATATTTAGCCGTTTTATACTTCGCCACAGAGAGACAGAAGTATAAAATCACCGACACCACAGAGCAGCCAGCTAGGACAGATGTGACCTCCATAGCCTGACACATGCACAGGATTAGATATGCACAGCGGCTTCCAGCATTACCTTGCATGTATAATTAGCCGATATGCTGCTTGCAGCTGATAATTCTACGAAACAATGTTTTTCAGGGGAGACCGACCAATTCCCAGTGAAGTGTGAAAAAGAGTGATTAAAAAGGCCATGGTTGTAAGCCAAAGGCGTACTCTCTGCTCCGCTCTGCCCAGATCAGACACACGGAGGAAGGACAACATGAAGCCACACAGACTCACACATTCGTACGTCCATTTTACACTCTCTCTCATGGTGACAGAAGGACCTCAGTTTGCGGTAGGAGAGGCTTCAGTTAGCAAATCCACAACGGAAAAAACAAAACATAACATGAAGTTCGATCAACAAAGCCGACATATTCACGATATCACTTGATCACTTGTCATTCAAGGACACCTTTCTATCCTTTGCAAATCTCACAGAACAGTAAGCATAAATAAATTAGAGTAAAAAGACAAGTATTGCTTATTTGTGCTTTGTACTGTGAGTAGCTTTGTGCTGGTTCATTTGCACAAGTTCCTGCCGGTCATTAGTGACATACACTGATGGAGATTCGATAAGTATTGCAGATATACAGCACTGTATAGGGGTGGCTTGAAGAGGCGTACAAAGTCACTTTCCTTTCAACAGAGCAGAGGAGAATATTCTCTCTGGTTTCATTCTGTCCACAGAGGCCTTCAGTATGGAACATACAGCCCTGATTGCAGAGAGAGGGATGGACAGATGAAGTGTGTGTGTGTGTCTTTGTGTGTGTGTGTGTGTGTGTGTGTGTCTTTGTGTTTATTTATGTGTGTGTGCTGCAGCAGGAGACTCACCCAGGGAGGGATAGAGGGAGGGATGGGGGGAGGAATAGGGGAGTTAGGGGTTTGAGAAGTGAGTTATCTGACTAGTGTGGGCGTTGATCTCAGACCATCTAATCACAGCTTCAGCAGCTCCAGCAGGCTGGAGTTGGTTCTCTCTTTCAACCCTTGTTTGGGTGCCCTCTACCTGGGTGGACCTCCTCTCTAGACTCCTCCATCAGTCCCGTGCTACATTTCCAGGGGCCCTAACTAAGGGTTAAGGAGCGTTGGCAACATGTACGGGAGGGCACTCTGGCTTTCCCTTGGTCTGTATTTTGTGGCGCGCCCAGCTCAGTAATTGGGTATGACTGTTATGAGGGTTTGGATGCAACGTCTCCCAGGGCACAGCTGTGTGGCGGGGGGGGGGGGGTTAACACTTTCCTGGCATCCGTCTCTTTCATCTCCGGCTGCCCTGGTACTGAGGAGAGAGAGTGAGGAGGAGAGCGGCGGAGCTAAAGGGGTGTGTGGTTTTATTAGTCGTGGCTAAAAACAGACGCGGCTCGCGAGGCGCACACAACAGACAGGCACACACTGCCACACTGAGGAGCACAACACAGCACATCCACCTCTTCTCCATGTGAAGAGAGAGTATAGGATAGCAGGGAGAGGAAAGGAGGAAGAGAATGAGAGCGACTGAACAATGAGTGACACGTTCTCTGCGTTCATCATTAAAAGTCTCCATATCTATCTATCTATCTATCTATCTATCTATATATCTATCTATCTATCTATCTATCTATCTATGTTTATATATATATATATCTATATATACCTCTCTATCTCTCTTTCTATCCCTCTCTCTATTTATCTATATATAACAATAAGGAACAAAGGGGTGTGGTACATGGCCAATACACCACGGCTAAGATGCTATTCTTACGCAGGACACATTGCGGAGGGCCTGGACACTGTTTAGTTGTGGTATATTGGCAATACATTACAAACCTCCAAGATGCCTTATCGCTCTTTTAAACTAGTCACCAAAGCAATTACAGCAGTAAAAACTGACGTGAGGTCATAGCCAGCCAATCAGCATTCAGGATTTTAAGCACTTTCATTTATCTACAGTATAAATTATACATTGCATTTGGAAAGTATTCAGACCCCTTCAGTTTTTCAACATACTGTTACTGTTACAGCCTAATTCTAAAATCGATTAACCTGATAGAGCTTGAGAGGAAATTCCCCAAATACAGGTGTGCCAAGCTTGTAGGGCCATAACCAAAAAGACTCAAGGCTGTAATTGCAGCCAAACGTGCTGCCAAACGTGCAAACAAAGTACTGATTAAGGGGGGTCTGAATACTAATGTTACTGAGATATATTTTTTTTTCATAAAACTATTTTTGCTTGGTCATGATGGGGTATTGTGTGTAGACTGATGAAAAAAAGAATTAATTTAGATGGGGACATCGCTACACAGCGCAAACTCTGATTTGTCCTAAAGCCATTCCTGTGTTGTCTTGGCAGTTCCTGTCCTGTTGGAAGGTAAATGTTCATCCGAGTCTGAGGTCCTGATCACTCTGGAGTAGGTTTTCATCATTAGATATGGCTGTACTTTTCTGCATTTATCTTTCCTTTCATTGTGACTAGTCTCCCAGTCTATGTTGCTAAAAAAAACATCCAAAAGCGTTAATCTTCCACCACCATGCTTCAGTTCAGTGCAGGTATTAGCCCAGTGGTGAGCGCTGCCGGGTTCCCTCCAGACTTGACACTTGACATTCCGGCCAAATAGTTCAACCTTGGTTTTATCAGATTAGAGAATCTTGTTTCTCCTGTCGATCTACATGCACATTGTTAAATGTGTGCTACACTGATTGCTCTTTTCTCGGGATAACAGGCAACAGAATGTTCCAGCTCCTATTGTATTTTGCCTTACAGGTGTGTATGTTTACAGTGTTTGACTTGTTTATACATTCTATGTGGGTATAACTTGTGTATATGTATATGGGTATATGTGTCTCCATTATTATCTACTTGGCAGGAGATTTGAAAGTGCAGCTCCATTTCCACCTAATTTTTTGGTCAGTTTTCACCCTGTCTTCTCTTGAGAGCCTGGTCTGCCAATAGTGGCATTTTTAGTCTGCTGCAGTGTTTTCAGATATTCTGTCACTGTGCACTCTATGTTTAGGGCAAGGTAGCATTCGAATTTGCTCTGTATTTTTAGTGTGTAAAATAATTCTCTTCTTTTGTGTTTTCTCATGGTTTGGTTTGGTCTAATGATATTGCTCTTGTTGGGTCATGCAAAAAGAGCAAAACTATCTTTCCATCTATCTGTCTGTCTCTCTGTCTATATGTCTGTCTGTCTGTCTATCTATCTGTCTATCTATCTAATCTTATTAACTCTATCTCTAGCCAGTTAACCCAATATGACACAAACAACCCTGCTATTGAAAAGGGTTGTTTTCCAGACTATTCAAAGGTCACTGTTCTAAAAAATAGAACGACTCATTGTCCCAACTGCCTCCAAGTCATGGCATGGTCTTTAGGCAAAAGAAATGTATCATATCTGTGTTGGGAAGGCAGGAATAACTGTGAGGGCCATTTAGCTGTCTGATGTGTGATTTGGAGGTAGTCTGCCCATCTGTTTCCATTGTAGATCTGCCTCTCCCTCTCTGTTTCCCTCCCTTTCCACTCTTTCTTCACCTGCAGGCACTAAAGCAGGTTAAAGCCTCACTTCAATTCTCATGAGAATAACGTCCTATCAAGTGTAATTTCAGAGTCTCACCACGCAACATTTCATATTTTCTCTCTCCCTCTCTCAGTAAGGAATACAGCAGGGCCTTTTGTTCTGCTGCAATTAGAGACGTCCTTGACTGCCACGCCACACTAGCCCCGCATTGTATTGTTGAGAGCAGTCACGCTCCGACTGAGCCAGAAAAGATAGGAGAAAAAAAGAGGAGCAAAGAGGTTTACAACTAGTCTGTGGAATATATTCACGAGCTAGCTAGTCAGAGAGGGAACCATGTTGGAGAGGAAAAACTAGGACAGGAAGCTGGGGGGAGAAACTCTGTGGTAGAACAAGATGAATGTAAGCAGTGGGGGGACCTCTAGAGAATGATGACAACAGCTATGATGATGGAGATAATGATACAAAGGCAGGCAGACATGTAGACAGGTAAATGGACAGAAATACAGGCAGACTGACAGGCAGGCAGGCAAGCAGACAGAAATACAGACAGAAAGGCAGACAGGCATACAGACAGACAGACAGGCGGGCAAGCAGACAGACTGGCAGACAGACGAGCAGACAGACAGATTGGCAGGCAGACAGACAGGCAGGCAGACAGACAGACGAACAGACAGACAGGCAGGCAGACAGGCGAGCAGACAAACTGACTGGCAAACAGGCGAGCAGACAGACAGACAGACAGGCAGACAAACAGGCAGGCAGGCAGGCAGACAGATGAGCAGACAGACAGACAGACGAGCAGACAGACAGACAGGCTTGCAGACAGCAGCAGCATGACTACACGAACCTGGGAAGAGAAGGAGCATCACAGCAATGGGATTGATGACTGTTGAGGACCAGGCTGCTGTTGCTGGCTGAGGATAGATTTCCCCTGGAGGAGTAATGACAGACAAACAATAACACCAACAGACAGACACACACAAACACACACACACATACACACACACACACACACACGCACACACACACACATACACAGACACTCACACACACTCATACACACACGCACACACACACACACAAACACAGACACATACCTACAGACTGAGAGCCAGCCAGACAGACACACACTGACAGACAGACAGACACACAAACAGACAGACACATGCCGAGCGACAGACTGACTGACAGACACACTCACACACACTCATACACACACGCACACACAGACACATACCTACAGACTGAGAGACAGAAAAACTGACACACACTGACAGACAGACAGACACACAAACAGACAGACACATACTGACAGACAGACTGACCGACACACACACACACACACACAGACACATACTGAGAGACAGACTGACTGACTGAAAGACAGACCGACAGACAGTGTAGGCGGGGGAACAATTATTCCGCAGAGAGGGAGCTGAGGCATGTGGGAGTATGACTGAAAAAAGAGAGATGAAGGGAAAGATGGAGAGAAAATGGAGAGTAAGATTGAGAGAAAGCAAGGGAGGAGAAGACAGAGGGAGACATGGGGGCACAGAGTGACGCATGAAGGAAGAGACAGAGAAGGAGCAAGAGGGGCAGAAACAGGAAGAGAGAGCGGCGCAGAGAGATAGAGAGACAGAGTGAGGCAGGGGAGGGGGGCAGGGGAGGGGGGCAGGGGAATGAGGGAGACAGGGGAGGGGGGCAGGGGAATGAGGGAGACAGGGGAGGGGGGCAGGGGAATGAGGGAGACAGGGGAGGGGGGCAGAGCACGACTGGCTGGCTGCTGATCTGTGCTCCAGCCTGGCAGCGGAGACTCCTTAGGGATCCAGCTAGAACTCTGCTTCTCCTCCGCCTCTCCCTCCACCAACGAGAGTGTCGGGTAAGAGAGAGAGACAGAGAAGAGATATGGAGAGAAAAAAGGGGGAGAGAGAGAACAGAGGGTGTAAAGAGAAACAGTGGAGTGAGAGAACAGAGAGTGAGTCGAAGGGAAGAGAGAAAAGAGAGCATGAGTATAGAGATGGGGAGAAAGAGAGGGGAGAGAAAGACGGATATGGGAGACGTACAAAAATAGCTGGATAAGAAGGACAGAAGAACAGGGACGATGAAAATAAATTGTGTGGGACACAGCATGGAGAAAATATATAGACAGTATTGAGACAGTACAGAGAAAATAAAGAGACAGTATGGAGAATATAGAGACAGTATGCTGTACGGAGTAAGTATAGTGACAGTATGGAGACGGAATAGCGAAAATATAGAGACAGTATCGAGACAGTACAGAGAAAATGTAGTGACAGTATAGCGAAAGCATAGGGAAAGTAAGGAGAAAATATGGAGACAGTAGGGAAACATGTAATGACAATCTAGGGACAATATGGACACAGTATGAAATATGGACACAATATGGCAATATGGACACAGTATGAAGACAATATAGAGATAGTATGGAGACAGTATATAGACAGTATGGAGACAATATGGAGACAGTATATACACAGTATGGAGACAATATGTATCAGTAGGGAGACAGTATGGAGACAGAACAGAGACAATATGGAGATAGTATGGAGACAATATGGAGACAGTATATAAACAATATGGAGACAGTTTATAAACAGTAGGCAGTATAGAGACAATATGCTGACAGTATATGAACAGTATGGAGACAATATGGAGACCGTATGTATCAGTAGGGAGACAGTATGGAGACAGAACAGAGACAATATGGAGAAAATATGGAAACAGTATAGAAACAGTATATAGACAGTATGAAGACAGTATATAAACAGTATAGAGACAGTGTATAGACAGTATAGAGACAATATATAAACAGTATATAGGCAGGATAGAGACAGTATATAGAGAGTATGTACAGTATGGAGTCAGTATAGGGACAGAATGTACAGTATAGAGACAGTATATAGAGAGTATGTACAGTATGGAGACAGTATAGAGACAGTATGTACAGTATAAAGGCAGTATATAGACAGTATTTACAGTATGGAGACAGTATGGCTCGGTATGTATAGCGAGGCAGAAGGTGGGGGCAGTACACTCTCATCCCCTCCACACCCAGACAGAGGGAAACATTTGAAGGACACTGCCGTGGCTTGGCCGCATGGGGCTCAGGCATTTAGAGGGGGAATGACACGTAGTCTTGTGTATATGGAGCAGACTGCTACTGTTGACACTAAGGAGGTCAGCGAGAGGGCTCCTCTGAACAATAGAAGGCTGTCAATTATGCAACCGGTCTGTAACAGCACACTTTACCTTAACCGTGGCCATGAGGAGTGAAATGCATTGTGAGTGGGCAACAGCTAAACAAATGTATTTGCTTCTCAAAAAAACTATTGTATGATGCCATTCCTTCGTGATTTCGGTGTTTTTTATCCCTCATTGGAGGTTGGGCTGGGTTAGCGTATGACAACAATGTGAAACAGAGTGTGTGTGTGTGTGTGT
>JACXGI010012656.1:0-22302 GCA_016801175.1 Esox masquinongy | reverse complement strand
CATCATAATGGGTCTCAAAAAAATAATCAGGAGGATCGAGACAAGAATGTCTTCTCTGGCTCGGGTGGTCCACTTCACAACCGATGCATGCTTTGTGGAGAATAGCCCCAACAACATTTTCCAGAATCATGCCCAATGTTGCTTTGATGATCTTTAAAACTTTTGGTGCAAGGTGTTCGTCCATTTTGTGATAACTCTTGTTAACATTTGAAAGGTATGACAGATTAAGAGGACCTAGCTGATCACCAATCCGGTCAATCCAATGGGAGTTTCTTGTTGGGTATGCCGGTGGAATCGAGCTGTCGGGGTCAGGGGTTCCGTAGAAGGCCTCAGCGTTGTCATCCCAGGCGTCACACAGCCAGTCCTCAGCCTTGGGTTCTTCAATATCCGCTTGGTTGTAATCTTGAGACATGTTTCGTAAATTCTTCCGACTGCTTGATAGTCACAGGCGTTATGTCTGTTTTTATACTGTGTTGAGGACGGTGTTATCTTAAGGCGGGGCTTCAGGGTCTTACGTCAGTTGAACCGTCCGCAGTCGCAGTCACAATCTAACCCGCTGACATTTTCCGGAAATAGTTCCAATCTAACAGAGTCATACTGCTTCATTCCCTCGACAACTTTAAACAGTACATCTACCGTATAATGGGTGCCCTGTTTTGGCCCCAGATAAATCACTTTTCGAAAGGTGTTCCATAAACTGGTGTTAAAAACCACTTGATCAGTCACACCAGCCTTAAACTCTTGGCCTTCGGGTAATTCATAAAATGCTACCTCCAGTATCTCTGGGTTGAAAATGTATCCACCGATCCGACCGTTGTCCAATTTCCATTCCCTTGCCAACATATCCTGGTGCAGATGATGGATTTGTGTTAAGCTCCGCATCGGTTTCTTCGGTGCTGCCATGTTGAATGCGTCTCTGCTGTCCATTTGTAATCTCTTGCCGACTCGCTGAGCAGCGGTTAAGTTGTTAGCTTTCAATGGTGTTTCACCCAAAACATTGATCGCCGCACAATCCGCCATGTTTTGTATTGTGTTGGTAAGTTTACTCAGACAATACTGAATGACCATCACTGGGGTCTGCATGGTTTAAATACACAGACCACGCCAATCATCCCAAACATGAAAGGTTAACACCCACCGGTTGTAGGACATCTGTTGCACCAATTGTCGGAGCATAAAACCCCGGGGGGATTTATAGAATAAAGGCTGCACCCTGGCACCCCTTTTGTTGAACACCCAACCTCTTGCCGCTGACACAACACTTATTTATTGCCTGGGAATTCAACATTCCGGAACCCTAAGACCCATTTGTTAAACATCTAACATAACCCACCTGTTATAACACTCGTCCGGGGTGCTTATCAGTCGTTGTAAAACATCAAACATGGACACATCAATGCAATCATAAATCACAAAGTCACCGGACATGCATACGTCATTCCGGAAGTCCCGCCCTAACACACGTCATACAGGAAGTCCATACATCACACCGGAAGTCCCGCCCAGCAAACCGGATGTCCCACCCACCTGTCACATCAATCTGGAAGCCCCGCCCACTAGGGTCATAAATCACCATTCTGACACAATATACCCTACATTTACTACTGAGGAACACAACAATGAGTTCAAGGTGTTGACGTGGCCTCCAAATTCCCCAGATCTCAATCCAATCGAGCATCTGTGGGATATGCTGGACAAATTGGTCCGATCCATGGAGGCCCCACCTCGCAACTTAGAGGACTTAAAGGATCTGCTGCTAACGTCTTGGTGCTAGATACCACAGCACACCTTCAGAGGTCTAGTGGAGTCCATGCCTCGACGGGTCAGGGCTGTTTTGGCGGCAAAAGGGGGACCTACACAATATTATGCAGGTGGTCATAATGTTATGGCTGATCAGTGTATGTTTGCCGTAGGCTTAAAGGGATGATTTTGACTATATGGTTAATTAGGGGGGTGTCAGCATGCAAATTCACATGGTCGTGCACAGCAACAAGTAGTATTTATCAGTGGTGATCACCAATGGTGTGCCTAAAACAGTCATAGGATCATTTGGTAAATCTTGCTTTTTCTATGTGTATGACCATTCCAAGTTCCATTCATAAATATGTTTTTTCTGTAGTGTTGATAGTTGAGACCCCTGGTTTTTAAATGTTGGTTCACTTTTTCTTTTTTATAGAAAAAAATATGTTTGGGGGTATTTCATTATATCTATTGACAGGATAGCAGGAAAGAGAGGCTAGAGAGAACATTCTTTGCCACCAGGCATGTGTGGTCTAGAATGTTGGTTCACATAAAGGAGAATATCAACCTGGTAAATGTGGGGTTTGTTTTGATTACATTCAATAGGTTTCTATGTCAGGGAGATATTTCATATGTAATGGGCCACACAGAGGACCGATTGTACCATACATGTTTTGTGTGTATCCCTGGTAGTCAGGGCCGGCCCTAGGTATACGCGACATATGCTTCGGGCTCCCAACCGCTAGGGGGCCCCAGACTGCTAGTGAGCCCCGGACCACTAGGGGAGAGGGGGCCCCCAAATCAAATTTTGCTTAGGGCCCCCAAAAGGCTAGGGTCTGCACTGCTGGTAGTTTGATAGATCCATTGCATGTCTTTCAGCAATGTTCCTATTGCAAGATTCATCCCTAAAATTTGATATTGTTTTCTCTATAAAACTATAAATCCTTCCCCTCGACTGCCTGAGTCTACCATTTCCACCCTACTCTCCTTCCATTTCAAGTCCGACAATTCTTATCACCCCCATTCCTCCCAGCCAGCTCGGCTCTACATTCCCTGCCAATGATGTGGTCAACCAGTTTCAAAAGAAGGTTGAAGCTATCCCAACTTCATTAACTCACTGGTTTCTCACACACCGAACTTGCATCAATTTCCTGCAGTTAGTGACGGCAGGCCACCTGACATCATGCCCTTTCAACTCGTCCCCTACTCCAGACCATATCTGGAGACCTTCCCCGATTCTTTACCTCCCTCATCAATCCCTGGCTGTGTCCCAGTGGACTTCAAGATGGCCGGGGTTGTTGCCCTCTAAAAGAAATCAACAACTGCCCCCACTGATGTCAAAAACTACAGGATGGAATCCCTTCTGTCATTTCTTTCTAAGAACACTTGAGCATCTTCAATCAACTGTTGTTACCCCTCTCAGAACAGTCTTATCGACCAAAATCATTTAGGCTTGAAAATGGACCAGACACACTGCCGACAACCTTGCAGAGAAATGTATTGATGCAGTTGAGACCCAGGGACTAGGTGGATAAGTGGCTGCATGCATCCATGACAATGCCGGGAACATTGTGGCTGTCAGCTCTCCTGCTCGTGTCACCTGGGACTCTGTTGCATGTTTTGCCCGTACTCTGCAGCTAGCAGTGAACAATAGATTTAACGTGTGTGTTAGCAGCTCTGAAATGTGTAACCACAGTCATGTCCACCAAAACAGGTGTCTATCTTGAACCTCTATCCAATCACAATCATCCTCCTTCAGACACACCTGAGAGCAGAGTGTACTGCAGAGTGAAGGAAAAGCAGCCAACAAGTGCCCAGCATATGTGGGATCTCCTTCAAGACTGTTGGAAAAGCCTTCCAGGTGACCACCTCGTGAAGCTGATTGAGAGAATGCCAAGAGTGTGCAAAGTTGTCATCCAGGCAAAGGGTGGCTACCTTGAAGAATCTACAAAATGAAATGCATTTTCATCTATTTAACACTTTTTTGGTTGCTACATTATTCCATATGTCTTACTTCATGGTTTTGATGTCTTCACTATTATTCTGCAATGTGGAAAATTGTAAAAATAAACAAACTCCCTTGAATGAGTAGGTGTGTCCAAATATTTGATTAACACTGTAGAGTAACCAGAACTGTCAATCAAATAATCTCAAACTATATTTGCTCAGTGTGCATGATAGCTCTCTGGCTGCAGGCCACTTCATTTGTACATCATTGTTTATTAATAATGTAACTTACCAAGATATTTATTATACAACACATCTTGTGATGTCTAAAATGCCTTTAAATCTTAAGTAGCTCAGGTCTAAGGGTGAGGGAGGTAGATTTCTTTTCGCTAAAAACACAAGGTCTTCAGTGAAGCTGTGATGTTTAGGTTATGTGCTGCCTGACAGTGCACTCAGTCTGATATGTGGCATCTTGCTCTGATCTCTGAAATGTTCCTGCATATGTTCATGGACTCATTCTGTGCTCAGACCCCACCTTTGGATCTACATGATTCACATGCGATCACCATGTCAAATATCGCCAAACAGTGAGAAGCTTGCATGTCTTCTCTTGTCCATCACACCTCTATGTTACTGCAAGTACATTTTTCTCCTGGCACCCAAATGGTGGAAACAGCATTTCCATAAAGCTAGATCTAAACACTCCCTTGTGCAACCATTCTAAAACATTGCCTTTTTAAAGAAAATCTAAAATAAATTCTAACTCTACCAGTAACAAATGTGCTCATTCTAGCCTGTGGTGGAATTAGTAGACATTTATGACAGAAATATAATGTTGTTATTATAGTAATTACTATATGCTGTTCTGGTGCAGGGTTAAATTCATTTTAAGTAATCTGGCACACATAACTCCCACATTGCTGCTGTTTTTGCTGCTAATTTATACATTTCATGAAACAAATAACCAAAAGGTCACTTTACTTCATCCAATTTCATAAACACAATCTGTGATTCTCATTAAACCAAACAAGACTCTGTTAGAGTTTTCATTTGTATTTTTGCAATGAGTTAGATGCATTCAATTATGCCTAAATGGCACATTCAGATGAAAACTACCTGAGAAAGAAACAAAAATAAATAGTTAGTGATATCCAAGCTTAATTACTTTTTTGGAATCAATTTCAGATGGAAGGTATGTGGATAAAACTTCCCATGTCCACTATAGATGGATTGAGCCTTTGGGGGTATAAAAATATGCCTAGTCGGGGACATTCATAACGTTGTTTCATTTTCTTCAGACTGAGGACCTTTTGACCCAGAGAACACATTGGAATTGGCCAAACAAAAAAAATCAAGTGGATGTGAGGACCACCCCCTTGTGGAATTTGTAAGGATACAGAAATACCAGGCTAAACAAGCAATCCTAATGTGCACGTCATCCATGGATTTGTCAGTGTAACATGGTACCAAAGGGCACACACTGTCCCACCGCTTCATAATGTGACTCGCATCAATACTGCGGATTGCACATGGATTCGCGCTTCAACCATTGTCGCACCCCAGATGAGTACATCATCTTGCAAGCAAACCCTTTTTTTAAGTCTTAGGGATGTCTATGCCAGTGACGTTTATCGCACACATAATTGGCCTGAAGGCTTCCGGGAATAAGCTTAAAAGATGCACTTTATTACAACAGATCGTGTACTGAAGGGCAAGCCAGATCTGAAAAATAAATGTTGTCAAGTTTTGTTGTATTTTGCAAAGCCTTAATGTTATACCGAGTTATACAAGTTGTTTGGTCTCTGTTGTCCATGTTTGAGCCACGTCAATATTTTTGCATGATAATAAGAAATGCAGGTCAATAAATGCAAGAGGGCTGTGACCAGAGTCCTTAAACACAATCTAGGTCTGCTGCATAACCAGGTGGGTAAGACAGGGACAATCAGATGGGCTGTGGGCAGTGGCAGCAGGAATCATCAAGCAGCGACCCAATCTACAACACATCCAGGAGGACTTGGGACAGAGACAGCTCCAAGAAATTTAGCCCTTTATATTTGGTGTCATAAATATAAGCAACACATAAGATACACACGGAATATAATCACTAGTGTAGCCAGGAGGAGAGTCTGGACGGACAGTGCTTCTTGCTTTGGCCCAGTCCCACCTCCAAGCAATCTTTAGACTACACAAAACAATAGCTTCTCCTCATGACTAAGGATTAAAAAATATATATTTAGTTTTTGCCTCATGCAGCGCAACTGGATAAAGTTGATTAGGCTTTTGCTTTTACTATGTGGAATGTTGCCCCACTCCAATGGTTGTGTGAAGTTTCTAGATACTGGTCTGAACTGGAATGACATATTGATAAAAAGCATCCCAAACATGCTCAATAAGTGACGTGTCTGATCAGTATGCAGGCCATGGAAGAATTGGGACATTTTCAGCTTCCAGGAATTGTGTGCAGATCTTTGTGACATGGGGTTGTTCATTATGATGCCGAAACCTGAGGTATTGAGTGGCACAACAATGTTGGTCTCAGGATCTTATCACGGTGTCTGTGCATTCAAATTGCCATAGATAAAATGCAATGGTGTTCATTGTCCGTAGCTTATACCTTCCCATACCGTACCCGATCACCAACATGGCATTCTGCTCACAATGTTTACATCAGCAAACCACTCACCCTTACAATGCCATTCACACTGTCTGCCATCTGTCCAGTACTGTTGAAACCGGGATTCATCCGTGAAGAGCACACTTCTCCAGTGCAAGAGCACACTTCTCCAGTGATTTCATTTGGTCTAATTATCTAAAATGATGATGGGGCAGCTTATGGTAGATAAATGACCATTGCATTCTCTTGCAATAGCTTGGGTGGGCATTTCTTTTAGTCAGCATGCCAACTGCACACTCCCTCAAATTTGAGACATCTGTGGGATTGGGTTGTCTGAAGAAACTGCATATTTTATTGTACAGTAGAGTGGCCTTTTATTGTTCCCAGCACAAGGTGCACCTTCGTAATGATCAAGCTGTTTTATCAGGTTTCTAATATCCCACACCTGTCAGGTTAATGGATAAAAGGAGAAATGCTCACTCACAGGGACTTTTGAATTAAGACTTCTTTGCATGATGAACATTTCTGGGATCTTTTATTTCAGCTCATGAAACATGGGACCAACATTTGATGTATTGATATTTTTGTTTAGTATACAGGTTAGCTACTCTGGATTCTCCTCCGGTTTTTATAGTTCAGATAGAATTCCTTTGGGTGGCTACTTAAGGCCCTATACACTGATGAGCCAATTATGACCACCTGCTTAATATGCTGTTGGTCCTCCCTGTGCCACCAAAACTGCGCCGAGCTGCCAAGGCATGGACTCTACAAGACTCCTGAAGGTGTCCTGCGGTATCTGGCACCAAGGCATAAGCAGCAAAGTTCTGTAAGTTACGAGGGGGAGCCGCGGTGGATCGGGCATGTTGGTCCAGCACATTCCACAGGTGCTCAATTGAATTGAAATCTGGGGAATTTGGAGGCCAGGGCAACACCTTGAACTCTTCATCATGTTCCGCACACCATTCCTGAACAATGTGTGCAGTGTGGCAGGGCGCACAATCCTGCTGAAAGGGCCCACTGACATCAAGGAAAACCATTGCCATGAAGGGGTGTACCTGGTCTGAAACAAAGTTTAGGTAGGTAGCACGTGTCAAATTGACATCCACATGACTGCTCGGACCCAGGGTTTCTCCGCAGAACATTGCCCAGTGCATCACAATCCCTCCACCAGCTTCTCATCTTCCCACAGTGCATCCTGGTGCTATCACTTACCTAGGAAAACGGCCCACATGTAAAAGAAAACAGGACACATCAGGCCAGGTGATCCTCTTCTACTGCTCCAAGGTCCAGTTGTGGCACTTGTCTTCTCATTGTAGGCGCTCTGACCAGTTTGTGGGCACTCTGATTGGTGAAGCTATGCAGCCCCTTATGCAGCAGGGTGTGATGGACTGTGTGTTGTGACACATTCCTCCCATCAACTGTCATTAAAAATTTCTGTGGCTTGTTCCACAGAACAACAGACCTGCTGTCTGGTTTGGGGGGGGCGGTGTAAACGGTGTGGCAACTGAAATTGTCAGGTATTGTCAGCTACTTAATCAGCAACACAACCAGGAGGACTTTGGACAGGGTCAGCTATGAGTCTTTCAAGCCTGGTAGTTCTGAGGTAGGCCTGGTAGTCCCAAATTTAAATATTTCTCGGAATAGTACCCATGTCTCCGATGGTACGTAGCTTCACTAGCTATTATTATTATTTATTTTATTT
Organism: Esox masquinongy; assembly: GCA_016801175.1. Taxonomy (NCBI): domain Eukaryota; kingdom Metazoa; phylum Chordata; class Actinopteri; order Esociformes; family Esocidae; genus Esox; species Esox masquinongy. Next base: position 14,299 of record JACXGI010012656.1, on the reverse strand, counting down.
ATATAAAAATGTTTTTAAGGACCAAAATACGCTCCACAGAATGGAACATGTAACAAGAACAAACAAAAAATAGAGTGGAAAACAGAAAGAAAACAGAGAGAGTGGGATTGGGCATGGCTATGGATAGGTGATTTTGCACAGATGAGTCTTGAGGCATTGATGGAAGATGGCCATTTGCTCAGAGTCACGGATGGTTTGGGGGAGAGAGTTCCAGAGCCTGGGAGCAACCCTCAAGAATGCCCCATCACCAAAGCCTTTGAGCTTAGATTTGGGGATTATGAGGTGGCCTGCAGTACTGGAACGGAGTGAGCGTTTAGGTTGATATAGAAGAATAAGGTCGGAGAGGAAAGGTCTGAGATTGGCAATGTTGAGGAGGTGGAAGAATGAAGATTTTACAGTCTGGATAATGTGTTGATCAAAGGAGAGTGTAGAGTCCACAGTGACACCACGGTTACGTGTGTGGAGGGATGGAGAAACAACGATGTCATCGATGCTGAGAGTGAAACTGCCAGTTATGGTGAGGGTGGATTTGGTTCCAATGAGTATGAGGTCTGTTTTGTCACTATTGAGTTTGAGGAAGTTTTCCTTCATCCATGCTTTTATTGCAGTCAGGATTTTATGTGAGTCAGAAGTGGGTTGGTGAGAGATTTAGTGACTAGATATATCTGTGTATCATCAGCATAGCAGTGGAAATTAAGGTTAAAGTGATGGAGGATTTGACCATGGGGGAGGATGCAGAAGATGAAGAGTAGGGGACCAAGTACTGAGCCCTGAGGGACACCTTGAGTAACTGCGGTTGAGTCTGAGTTTAGGCCTTTGAGTGAGATATAATGGGTTTGGTTAATGAGATTGAAGTTTAGCCAGGAGAGTGCAGTCCCCTCAACGCCCAGCCCCTTGAGCCTGGTGAGCAGAATCTGGTGGTTAACAGTGTCAAGGGCAGCACCCAGGTGGAGGAGAATCAGGATGTTGAGGGAACCGGCATCAGCAGAGAGGAGAAGGTCATTGACAACATTGAGGAGTGCAGTTTCTGTGCTACGGATTGGCATACAGATTCCGATTGTTTTTGAGGAAGTAGGTTTGGAGCTGTGAGGCAACAATTCTTTCAACTGTTTTGGCCAGGAAGGGAAGGTTGGAGATGGGGCAGAAATTGTTAAGGATGGTGGTGTCTAGTCCAGGTTTCTTTAGGATGGGGTTGACAGCAGCAGCTTTGTAGCAGGAGGGGACAATACGCAGGAGGGGACATTGGGTAGTTGACTATAAGAGAAGTTGACTATGCTTGTGATGTGTGGACAGAGAGCAGGTATGGAGGCTTTAATCAGGACTGTGGGAAGAGGATCGAGAGAGCAGGTAGTATTTTTGGATGTCATTATGAGTCTAGTGATGTAAGGGGAGTGAAGTGGACTGGATGAGGAGTGGTGGGAGGCTGTGGTGGATTTATTAGATAGTGAGGAGTTTATTGTTGTTATTTTATCTTTAAAATACTGCAAAAAAAGAGTTGGCAAGTTGAGTGGAGGGGCTCAAAAGTGTATCATTGCAGGCTGAAGTAATTTGCTGACAGCAGAGAATAGAGTATGGCAGTTCATATTGGAGCTATTGATTATGTTTGAGATGTAGAAGGACCTGAGGCATCACTTAGGACATCTCTGCAAACTGAAGGTGGATTTTGTAGGCTTCAATGTGAACAGTCAGCTCCGATTTTCTCACCCGGCGTTGAAGGCAATGACCAACTTGTTTCATGGTACGGAGCACTAATGTAAACCAGGGGGATGAGGAGGTGAAAGAAACATGTCTAGTTTTTAGTGGTGCCAGAGAGTTGAGGAAAACAGACATAGCAGTGTTAAGCTGGTTTGCTAGTTCTTCAGGTGATTTGAGGGTGGAATCAATCAGGAGAGCAGAGCAGATGGCATCTGATAGTTGGAGAGGGTCAACAGCTTTTATTTTACAGAAGGAGATTATGCGCTTGTCAGTGTTTTGTGGTACATTGGATGACAATGAGAAATTAATAATCTTGTGGATTTATGTGAGTAATTGCTTCCAACGAAGCAGATGAGTTCAAGTATGTGACCCTTGATGTGAGTGGGAAAATTAACATGTTGGATACAATTAAAAGAGTCCAGGACAGTGATGAAATCAGAGGTAAGTTTGGAGTTAGGTGAGTCAAAGTGAATATTCTTGTCACCTAGCAGGAGAAGGCTGTTTGCTACTTTTTCTCTTCTCAAAGCAAGCTAAGCTTTTCATAATAGCTAATTACCTAGCTACAGTATGGATAATATTATTTTTGTTTCTTTGATAGTTTAGCTAATACACCATACCAATTCCGTTTCATGAACAGTTTACTGTAATTATAATTCGAAAGCTGCACTAGTAAATGGCTCATTGATTCCTAGTTTGATTGTCTACACTAGGAACTCTTGAGGAGGCACTGGGGAAGATAATGGACTGGGAGGAAATTCTTTAGAGATTGACTGTGGTACAGCCTCATTTGAGCAGGGTTGCTCCATGTTCATCCACTTTTAAGCTTCAGTTTAGCAGGATATGACATTTAACTGAAACGTCTGTGCGTATCTCCTCAGCACTTCCGGCTCCAATACATTTGGATATCCTACTCGTTTATTGGGAACGCCAGTTGTTACAAAAGCAAAAACATGAAAAATAACTGGAATGTTATTTGTTCACTCAAGTTCCTTTAAACATTTTAACTGTAGTATGGGATATATACTTTATGTTAATTCAAAGTCAAGACAAGATGACACCATAACGATTACCAATAGAGAATCAACATAATTAAAGCTACCCAACACACTCGTCATAATCCATCCAGCTGTTACTGGGAACCGAAACAACTGAATATAATAATTTTTCCCAGTTCTTGGCTTGTTGGAACAAATACACAGCAGGCGCAGGATCGAAGCAAGCCTGGTTTGATATACACCTTGCATCACATATTGGCAAACAGTTCTGCTTCTTATAACACTGGTTGCTAAACTTTTTCGCAGCCACACATGCAGGAGATAAATGCATTGCCTGGCCTACAACCACAATTAAGCTTATAGGAGCCCAACCTAATAATGTCTTCAATTCATAATTGAATATATTTTTCTTTCAGAATGTACAAGTGTTTTTATCTGAGTTCCAGAAATGGCCTTTGTGACATCCAGCCTTGATGTTTCTATCCTTCTGACCTGAAATGAAAGGATGGAAACTGTATCCAACTATAGCTCAGAGTTTAAGCACAACCCCTTTCTTAAGATACCAGAACACAGCACAATTTAACAACATATCTACACAAGAGTGTACCTGACGGAACATACATGCATACATGTGTATGAACGAACATGCTCTAACACCCTGCTTGATGCTTGACACTGGGACACGCTTTAGATTAGCTGCTAACGTGTGAAATAGGTCCCCACACTCCAGAGCACTGTCTGGCCTGCCTTATTATTCACCCTCCATTCATGTGTATAGTTAGCTTGAGTCTCAGCAAGGACTGCATTTTTAATGGTAATGAATTGTATGTTCCCCTGTCCTTCACCATACACTGGGTTATTTATAACTGCTTTGCCCTTGGCAATCCACTTCACTCAACCTGACTCACAGAAACTTTCAAACACAGAGGAAGAGAAGCCTCTCGTCTATTTCCAGGTTTGTTTTGCTCCTCTGTTGTTCTAATGTAACTGGTTTCTTTAAAAATTTTGAAATCATCAGTTATCATGAAGTGGCCATTAATTTAGGATTTCTGTTAAGTTACGGTATGGAACTGTTTTAACATGGTTATACTATAATGATCATTTAGCAATTAGATTTTGAGTTTTATGACTACGATTTTCAAAATAGTGAACAATGGCATCACTCAGCTTACATGACCTTACCTCTGTGGTGCACAGAAACACATGGGTTTGTGTAATGCTTATCAAATTAAGGATGTAATTTACTTCCCAGAATAGAATATTCGAAAATTGGATTTAACATTTCAATCTAATTATTTCCTCAAATTGAGATAAGGGACTAGTTTTATCAACATTCTAATTGTTGTTTTATTGTAAAAAAAATAAATAAAAAGATTGCTCTCATAGGTAAAACTGGTGTCTATTCTTATTTCATGCTCAAGTGACAGACTGAACCATGACAATGGGACAGTCCAAGATTGATTTGTCTTCCCTCTTGCCTGTCAGTGACATTTTGACTGATTTCAAATGTTACTAGACAGTGTGTTCTTGGAGGACGATCATGCGTGAAACTTTCTTCGGAGACAGTACCGGTCAAACGTTTGTACAGTTCATACTGTAGATTCTTCAAAGTTGCCACCATTTGTCTTGTGTCACGGTTTGGCGAAGGCAAGACATGGGGCGCAGAGCTATAGAACTTCCTTTTAATGCTTCTTTCAAGAAAACAAACAGAAAACAACAAAAGGAGAGGTACAAACCGGAACTGAAGAGCAGCAACACAGACAGCTAACTCAAAACAGTGACCAACAAACTGAAAGGCAAACAGAGCAACTTAAATAGGGTCCCCAATTAGAGACAACAAGACACAGCTGTCTCTTATTTGGGAGAACAGAAAACAGTACCGCAGGTACCTAGAGGCACCTCTGCGGTCAGGTCCTGACTGTGGCCCCCAGGTGCCTAGAGATGCCTTGAGGCCCCCAGCCAGGACCTGAAATCTTGATGACAGCTGAGCACACTCTTCGCATTCTCTCATCCAGTTTTATGAGGTAGTCACCTGGAATGCGTTTCAATTTACAGGTGTGCCTTGACTTAAGTTAATTTTTGGACATTCTTTCCTTCTTAATACTTGAGCCAATCAGTTGTATTATGTCCAGGTAGGGTTGTTATACAGACGACCAGTGAACTTGTCTGTCAATCCAGTAAACTTCAATAATTTTGAAAGAAGAGACTTGCTTGAGCCAAGAAACCCAAGAAATGGACATTAGACTGGTGGAAATCTGTCCTATGGTCTGATGAGTCCAAATATGAGATTTTGGCGACAGCGAGTCTATGTTATGAGCCAATACCATGGAACAGATTGACCTAACACTGTGCCGTAAAGACACAAGTTGTTGATGATGGGCAGACAGGAAACTTGCTGGCTATGCATAATGAACTCAACAACAACCACAATAATGGCTGCAGTCTGGAATTACTTTACATTTGAAATCACTAGTAAAACTGGTAGTTGCAAATTTTGCAACTAGCTAACGCCAGCTAGCTAACACCTACTAACTACTGTCAGCTAGCTAATGTTAGCTAACACCAGCTGAAGCAAGATAGCGGCAGATGATGTTAGCTAGTGGCAGATGATGCAAGCTAACGCCGGGCTAATTGAGAATACATCATGTTTAACAATTCAATTTCTAATCTCAAAATCCATTCAGATTCATAGATAAATAGCAAGTTGACCTGTTTGGTGCTGTACAGCCTTTCCTTTTTGTTTCATCTTCATTTGATTTCTGTAGCCAGATAGGCCATCTTCTAAAATGAATCAAGTTTCAAACAAATACCATTAAGAAAATGTATGATTAAATAATTTAGGGCAAATTATCAGGTTGTTATATGCCTAGTTTTCACTGTGGTGACTTATTTGTCCAATATGTATGTACTTATCAATTCTACATTACTACAGAATTTCGACAAATGCCACAAATTTTCCATTTCCACAAATTCCACAAAGTTATATCTTAAATATTAAGATTTTTTTAATAAAAGTTGTATGACACAAAGAATTATGTGAAATAATTATAGCGATCATAGCCCATGTCAACAAAATGAAAATGGCAATATCGAATTAGCACATGCTCAAAGTTCAGTATTCGGCAATCGGTAAAAACAATGAAAAAGTGGTATCGGTGCATGCCTAATGAACACTGCGGTTGTTTTGCTAGATTATCATCTTATCATATCATGCATTCTGTAAAGGATGACTAGTGACACTGTTGGGGTATTGAGAATAGAAAACAACATTTTTGTCTTGTTAATGAAAATTTCTGTGGTAAAAAAGTTGATTTTGTGATTTTGAAAGGTTTCTGATGTAGCAGGTAGAATATCACTTTGACGTGATGCTGATGGCAAAGCAATTTGACAGCTGTAGTGTATCTGCCCCGTAGCATGTGTGCCTAAGAAGATCTATAAGCCTCCAAAATAGAACTGAGCCAGAAATATGACAAGTTACCAGTTCTAGTGTCAACATCCCATTTTTTTCTCATCAATCTACACACAATACCCCATAATGACAAAGCAGAAACAGGTTTTTAGACATTTTAGCAATTAAAAAATATAAAATATAGAAAAAATCTAGTCCGCTAGTTTTTAATAGAAACAAGTTCCATGCGACTACAATGTAATCCGTCTCACTCATGGTACATAGGCATAGTTAAATATATACATCCAGATAGCACATATAAATCTTCACTAACGTCAACCCAATGAATGCATGTGCAGGGCTCATGCAAGAGAACCTTTGGTGTCAGCAAGATCCCCCTGCTAAAATAAAGGTTAAATGAAAATAAAATAAATGAATCTACATCCAACATTTTAAAGATCTAGAACAGACATTTAATAGACCTGTATCTTAGGTCAGATAACTCAGAAATAATGTTACAAAACCTCGCTTACAAGGCCACAAAAATAACAATCTGTTACATCAAACTTGAATGCTATGGGCATGCAGGAAAGATTTTTTTTGGCCTGATCACAACAGCAATAATGGAAAACTGGGTTCTATGTGTGATTGTGTGTGTGTGAAGTGAAGAGACATGATAAAAGATTGAAGTTAATATCAAGTTTATTAGGCTATTGTAGATGGCACAACTTAGTTAACACTATATAGCATTGAAAAAAGGTCAGTAGCTGTATAGATAGTTCAATTACAAGAACGAAAGGTACAATTTAATAAATTACACTTTATATGCATTCTACACAATTTAGTTGCTATGTTCCACTTCAAATTGTGTAGTTTTTTGTTATAAGGAAATATGCATAAGTCACTTTGTTAATAGTGTATTGCGTAGGGGCCAATGGAGTGGGTGGGTTAGAAAGTGCTGCTAGCTGTATCATCTGTAATTATGCGTGCAATATTGACACCTTTTTGCCTTAATCAAACTGGAAAACATGAATCGTACTGTATATTCCAACTTGTACCATTAGCTTGGTGGTTAAGAAAATGTACTGCATATTTGCAATATATTCATATAAAATCTGCTTTCAAACAAGATGTCTCTCTAAAAAGAGATTTATGTCAGAATAACCAGTCACAAAATGTATCATCCATGTTTTTATTCAATGGCTTCTGTTATAGATGACACAATGATACATGTAAATATTTAAAGCCGAGCGAATGACCAGGTGCTCAGCTTATTCACAGATTGTCTTGTCCTGTTCCCTGGCAACCTGCAGTAGAACCACATCTGTCTTCGATACATCATGTTGGAAGGATTCTCACAACATCACCGAGAGATCTAACTTGGCAGTCAGAACATTCTTGCTAGGCATCTCCATTGGAAGATTCCAAAAATTCAAGACAAACACACACACGCACAATAAGAAAATTAATAGTAATGAAATAAATAACTGTGAAAAGAAATGCAGATATGGATGGCTTAACCTCCATTTACCATTCTCCGGCACTTAATATTGGCGTTATAACGCCCAAGTTAACAAACTGATTATGTTCTTTTTCTTGTTTTTTGGAAGATGTAAAGAATCTTGCTAATTACTTAATTGTCTTTGAAGGTGTTCCAATACAGGACAGATTTTTCTATATAAAAACTAATCATTGCTCTTGACTCTTGTTCAATGAAGTGACATAAGAAAAGGTAATGGATTCAAAGAGGGGGCAGTAAAGGATTAGAAAACGTAGTGTGTCTCGTGTGATTCCCTTTCAGATAGGAACTATGGGATAGTTGCAGTTTTCTTTTCAAAAGGAAAATCGGTAATATAAATATGGTTTGTCTGTTGAAACGTTATACTTCCACTCTTTTACTTCAGCGGTTTTAATATGTAAAATGTGATCCCTGTAACCAATTATTCAAACACACATTATGATGCAAAATTATGTATACATCGAGATGAAAATGATGGAACCATACAGTAGTAGTGATTATTCTGCTTGCTTAGACATCTGTTATGTTTTTTTCTTGTCATTTCCTGTTATTGTCTTTGTCAATAAAGTATTTCCTACCCTGGAAGCCAACCGGATCTTTGTTCATTATGGACATCTCTTTAACCATTCACCTTGGGTTAGGTTTGCAAATGTTTGTAGCTATTAATGCTGACTAAGAAGGCTTTGGGATTAACTATTAGCTGAGATAGCTACCCAGCTATGCAAGAATGAGGAACATTAATTGATCTTTGCCAGTGCACAAAAATATAAAGTGCCTGTAAATTCAACATTAAGTATTTTGGAATAGCTTGTAATGCAGCTTTCGTGGCTCAGGGGACACAGTATCAATTCAAGAATTTGGAAAATGCTAAAAATGTTAATTCCAGGCTGGGACAGAGGTGAAATAATGGTTTGTTATGAAAAATTCCATCTCCATCGTCCTTCAAGAACAACTCAGAGTAAGCGGAATTTCACGCAAATATGAATCTAGGTCGAACTATCCCTTTAAGCATCATCTTAATTACCCACCTAGATATGAACCCCAATAATGGCAAATCATTATAGGAAAATTATTTTCATAGCTTTATTACCTCTTCACACGGATTTGCACGGGTGTGTTTTTTTGTCCTCAATAATATGCATGAGACTTTGGCAGAAAGGACAAAGATGCCCTAAAAAGTGCATGGGAGGCCCAGCTGTCTCACAGGCAGATGTTTAAGAAACTCCAACCAATCTCAAGGAACTACGTTGTTACATCTTTGGTCTTCTCTCCACTCAGCCTCTGTAGGTTTCAGTCAGGACTCTTATGCATTGTTTTATGCTTACTTTGAATACATTTCATGACTATTCACACCGTCTATTTTTTTGAATCCGCCAATCAAGGCAGGTAGGCAGCAGTTGGCATAGTGGTTAATGTGTAATGTAAGTAAATAGGATGTCAGTGTATGCTAAATGCCTAAAATTAAATAATTTCTCTTTGAAATCAAATTACCCAACTTGGTTAAGATTATGGTTAAGGTGAGGGTTATGGTTGGGCTTTTCAAGTGTGCTCATACATTTCGTATTTGAATTGTTGCTGCAGAACGGAGTTGCTTTAACCTGGGAAAATTTGCTTAAACATCCGCCTGTGAGGCAGCAGTGCCTCCCAGGTAGATTTCAGGGCACCTATGTCATGTGGGAAACACTGATGTCACACAAATACAATCACACATGGCACGAAAAAACGTTGCCAAAGACGTTACCAACGGCAGTAAAAGTTTAGATTAACTCCTGAGATTGGAGTTAGAATAAAAATAAGCAGTCACTTGTCTGCTTCAGTGGACTTCCTTTGCGTCTATAGCTAGCAAGGCTATGAGGACCATTTTCTCCATAGTTTTCTGAGAAATCCTGTGCCATTTCAACAACTTCTCCTTGCTCCATTCCACTGGAAGTAGTAGCAGATGTCCTTTAAAAAAAATCGCTTATCAAAATAAAGTGCCATTTAAAGGCGTCAATAATAGCTTCTTTATTAGTGATAGAACAATTGTCTGAATACAATCTTTGTGGAGTGTCCCAAGTGCTTTGCAAGTTCTTTACCTACTGGACGACTTATACCTAGAGCCAATGGGCCTATATCAAGCGTAGTTCAATATAAAGGGAATGGAGCACTATTTGGGAAGCATACAGACTCTGCATATGCAGAGGTCAAAGAGGAGGCTATATAGATTCACTGCAGAGTTCAGAGGAGCTGAACCACAACGACATTAGGCTACACATGTGTGTGAAGAAAGATCGAGATAATTGATACATATCAGCCCAAACCAACCCCCTAGGCGAGTAACACACATTCCCAAAGAATAATACATCAGAGAAGGTCATAATCTTTTGATGCCACTCCCCCACGGTGCCAAAATCTAATCTCTGTCAATTTCTGTGTTGCCCATCACTGGCCACCCAACTGTCAATGGCTTGGCTGCAGGAATGATAAAATACAGTGCATTGCTGCATTTCACAATAAAATGTAAGAAAAAATTATTAATAACAAGTGCACCGTTATTTAGATTCTTCAAGACACTACAGAGTGCTAAACAGACCAGCAAATTTAGGCAGCAGAATCGTCTAGCCCAATCCTCCACGGAGGGGATTATTGATCTTTACACAAAGACAAACTCTCATCTGTATTCCAAACATGAGGAGTTTATAAAAGATTAAACTATATATGTTTGCAGCAGTGATTCCATAGCCAGCAATGAAATTAATAATAGCTTTTTAGCCATTAATATATCCACCATCTGAAGATGATTGGAAGTTGATCTGAAAGATCTGATATCCAATCTGAGAAGCACAACCAATCATCCATGGAAAAGATTTACTTGGTTTCCAACCCATGCTCAATAATATAGGGATCAATCTTGCACTTTGTCTCCTAATAATAAATCAGGCAAGTGCCAGCAATATCACATGAATGGTATTCAGAGACTTTGTCTTTACCAAAGATGCATTTTCATTGTAAAGTTAAACTGCCACAACCAGTTCTGCGTTTTCATGATAAAGAAACACAAATCTTTCCAAGATTTCTGTAGGATTTCATCTTTAAGCTTTAAAGCACAATAACAATTTAATTAGGAAAAAAGATGATATCTTCAGTAATTAAAATGGACCAATCTTATTCCTGCTACGTAGACAATGAGTGAATATGAAAGGGAAGTGTGGAGGAGTTAAGATGGTGTGATGTAACAACTTTGAAAAGGAGGTGGACATGCTCCAATAAGTAAAGAGTCTTAATATCACTTCCTCTTCTCATTTAAAAACCCTATCAAACCCCTGATGACGGACTCTAATGGCTAGGTATTTCTAAATGCCTTTACATTTAATCATTGTCCATTGGAAATTACTTCCCAATTACCTTGTCTAAGAAATAAGGAGCACAAAACTGGTTGATCAGACCTCTTCAAAGGGGAGTTTCCTAATAATTTCTATTGGTATGGAATAACTATAGTTTTCTTTTAATAAAGAAGCCACATCTCCTGAAATAATATTGGTATCTTAGAACAATCAGGATTTAATAACGCTGATCCTCCTGATTAATATGTTCAGTGTTCCTGCTCATCCTTCCACACATCAGTCCAGGTTTGGCTGTTTCATTTCGAACAGACTACATGCATTATATTTCTAGATGACTGTAAAATTAAACTGTCAAGTGAAGCATGAGCAGGAACACTGAATAGCTGTATTAAACTTCAGTTGTATTAAACTCAACGGCAACAGGTAAATTAAAGTGTTGTGAAAAAGTATTTGCCCCATTTCAGATTTTCCAACAAACTTTAATGAAGGGTAACCAGCGGTGTAGTCAAGGCCATATACATGTATAGGCTACACCATATGCCCACAGGGAACTTGCCCGTAAGCTCACTTAATTTTTGAGGCAGTTTTGCATATACTCTTCTATAATTGTTTTATGTATGCGTATTGTAAAACAAAACAACAAGATATTGTGCAGACAAATGTTGCTGCTGTAGCACCTGCTTAACTGCATGATGATTATTACTCCCCTCAGAATAAATCACGAACACAAGGTGTTCTTTTGAAAAAAGGCGTTTATTTGCATGTCCATGCCGTGAACATGCTTTCAACATGCCGTGAGAACTAGATAAAAAATGAAATAATGAGTGCAGTTTCATACAGAGCATTCTCATAGAGAATAATCATTAAAATAAATCTTACAACACAAATTATAGTTTATACAATCCATTTACTAAAATGTATGCTGCTATCACGTGAACTTTGCTAGCATTTTAACAATTACTAACACATTGGCATATCCAATAACTAAGCACAATGAAGAAGAGTACAGTTGTGGCCAAAAGTTTTGAGAATGACACAAATATTAATTTCCACAAAGTCTGCTGCTTCAGGGTCTTTAGATATTTTTGTCAAATGTTGCTATGGTATACTGAAGTATAATTACAAGCATTTCATAAGTGTCAAAGGCTTTTATTGACAATTACATTGGTCTCAGGATGCTTTATTGTTGGCATGACACAGGACTGATGGTAGCGCTCACCTTGTCTTCTCCGGACAAGCTTTTTTCCGGATGTCCCAAACAATCGGAAAGGGGATTCATCAGAGAAAATGACTTTACCCCAGTCCTCAGCAGTCCAATCCCTGTATCTTTTGCAGAATATTAGTTGGTCCCTGATGTTTATCCTAGAGAGAAGTGGCTTCTTTGCTGCCTTTATTGATACCAGGCCATCCTCCAAAAGTCTTCGCCTCACTGCGTGCAGATGCACTCACACCTGTTTGCTGCCATTCCTGAGCAAGCTCTGCACTGGTGGTGCCCCAATCCCGCAGCTCAATCAACTTTAGGAGACCGTCCAGGCGCATGCTGGTGCCCTGAAGCCTTCTTCACAACAATTGAACCTCTCTCCTTGAAGTTCTTGATGATCCAATGAATGGTTGATTTAGGTGCAATCTTACTAGCAGCAATATCCTTGCCTGTGAAGCCCTTTTTGTGCAAAGCAATGATGACGGCATTTGTTTCCTTGCATGTAACCATGGTTAACAGAGAAAGAACAATGATTCCAAGCACCACCCTCCTTTTAAGGCTTCCAGTCTGTTATTCTAACTCAATCAGCATGACAGAGTGATCTCCAGCCTTGTCCTTGTCAACATTCTCACCTGTGTTAACGAGAGGATCACTGACATCATGTCAGCTGGTTCTTTTGTGGCAGGGCTGATATGCAGTGGTATTGTTTTTTTGGGATTAAGTTCATTTTCATAGCAAAGAGGGACTTTGCCTTTAATTGCAATTCATCTGATCACTCTTCATAACATTCAGGAGTTTATTCAAATTGCCATCAGAAAAACTGAGGCAGCAGACTTTGTGAAAATTAATATTTGTGTCATTCTCAAAACTTTTTGCCACGACTGTACATATAACTTTGCATACCTCATTGGCCGAGTTCATATAACGAGTTCATTTAAAGGTGGATATCCACTGGTCCGGCGCGCCCGCTGCCTCGGACAGATACAATTCATTTTCTATGAATAGCCTCAAGGCGATGTCCACAGTTGTGCAAAGCATCTTGAGAAGTCAGCGCGGCCGTTTGAGCAGTTCCAGCGCATTAAGAAGTTGGGACACGGTCAATATTAATGATTCATGTCATATACGGATCTGGATTTTATGTATATTACACAACTTTCTTCATAACTTCTTTCAACAACGGCTTCAGTTTTTCATGGGTATTACATGATGGTCTGTATAATGCATTTAATACAATACATTGGCTATTGATCCCACATTTACTATAGCCAGTTTGCAAAAAAACTGCAAGATATTTCTTTGGAAGATATTTGATTTGGGAATGGATGGGAATTAATGTCAAGCTGTGTAACGTTGGTCTCAGTTTATGCTATGTGTGAGGTAACAGAGGAATTAACAAACAATTCAAAACAACAAAAATTATTTTGCTCTGATTCCTGTAACAAAATAGTGTTATATAGGCTACACAAAAAGTGGAACCTACGGTACTAGGTTCACCATAAGAAGAAAATTGTGTCCTACACATCAAAAAAAGCCCTTTTAGGTGTGCAAGTCACAAATTTCTAATGAGAAACTTGGGCAGATGTCACAAAAACTTGCGATACTGTGTTGCTTATTTCAAAGCCTGGCAAGCTCCAATCCAAAATCCATTCCATTTTCGTGTTTTATGCAGTGCCTTGTGAAAGTATTCAGCCCCCTTGAACTTTTCGACCTTTTGCCACATTTCAGGCTTCAAACATAAAGATATAAAACTGTAATTTTTTGTGAAGAATCAACAAGTGGGACACAATCATGTAGTGGAACGAAATTTATTGGATATTTCAAACTTTTTTAACAAATAAAAAACTGAAAAATTGGGTGTGCAAAATTATTCAGCCCCCTTAAGTTAATACTTTGTAGCGACACCTTTTGCTGCGATTACAGCTGTAAGTCGCTTGGGGTATGTCTCTATCAGTTTTGCACATCGAGAGACTGAAATTTTCGCCCATTCCTCCTTGCAAAACAGCTCGAGCTCAGTGAGGTTGGATGGAGAGCGTTTGTGAACAGCAGTTTTCAGTTCTTTCCACAGATTCTTGATTGGATTCAGGTCTGGACTTTGACTTGGCCATTCTAACACCTGGATATGTTTATTTGTGAACCATTCCATTGTAGATTTTGCTTTATGTTTTGGATCATTGTCTT
>JACXGI010012655.1:0-22303 GCA_016801175.1 Esox masquinongy | reverse complement strand
TTTGCATTTCCTTTGGAAATCAAGGTCCCAGAGTCTGGAGGAAGAGAGGAGAGGCACAGAATCCACGTTGCTTGAAATCCAGTGTAAAGTTTCCACAGTCAGTGATGGTTTGGGGTGCCATGTCATCTGCTGGTGTTGGTCCACTGTGTTTTCTGAGGTCCAAGGTCAACGCAGCCGTCTACCAGGAAGTTTTAGAGCATTTCATGCTTCCTCCTGCTGACCAACTTTATGGAGATGCAGATTTCATTTTCCAACAGGACTTGGCACCTGCACACAGTGCCAAAGCTACCAGTACCTGGTTTAAGGACCACGGTAACCCTGTTCTTAATTGGCCAGCAAACTCGCCTGACCTTAACCCTATAGAAAATCTATGGGGTATTGTGAAGAGGAAGATGCGATACGCCAGACCCAACAATGCAGAAGAGCTGAAGGCCACTATCAGAGCAACCTGGGCTCTCATAACACCTGAGCAGTGCCACAGACTGATCGACTCCATGCCACGCCGTAATGCTGCAGTAATTCAGGCAAAAGGAGCCCCAACTAAGTATTGAGTGCTGTACATGCTCATACTTTTCATGTTCATACTTTTCAGTTGGTCAACATTTCTAAAAATCCTTTTTTTGTATTGGTCTTAAGTAATATTCTAATTTTCGGAGATACTGAATTTGGGATTTTCATTAGTTGTCAGTTATAATCATCACAATTAAAATAAATAAACATTTGAAATATATCAGTCTGTGTGTAATGAATGAATATAATATACAAGTTTCACTTTTTGAATGGAATTACTGAAATAAATCAACTTTTTGATGATATTCTAATTACCTGTATAAGCATTTATTTCATGAACTTACATACGTAAATTAGATATATTTAAGTTTTTTATGTTCATAAATTGGCACAAATGTCTAAAAGTCACTGTAAATATAATGGGGTCAAATGTCAATACTTAGTTGTAATATTGCCTTATGCCTTATAGGCTGAAATGAAAAAACTTAAAATCTTTTTCCGGCTTTATTTACACAAGTAACCCAATATATCCAAGTAAACCTCTGTAAATTTATTAAAATTAAAACAATTAAATAACCAATTTGGATAGGTGAATGTCTCTCTTAACTTAATAATTCGTGGAACCACCTTTTTCTTGAATTACAGCCATGAGTCTCTTTGAACACATCTCAACTAACATCAATTCAAATGTGCTAGCAACAGTAAGCAATCTCAATGTCTGTGAATGTTTCAAGAATATTTCGACCTGTCTATAATATTATATTGTTCATTAACATTTGATTTTGCAATTAGGCAAACATAACATCATTGCCTCTAGGGAGGATAGACACACTTAATTTGTGAATGGTGGTGCATGTGGAAGCGCTCACAGACAGTTTAGTTTGCATGTTATCCAAACATGATAACCTCTACATTTTAGGCGGTCAAATTTTATTCCTACAATTTGTTCAGCAAGCATTGTAACAGTTCTAAATATTATGAAAACGAAACCAATATAGCCCACGTGCTGCTGTTTCCAAAGGTCTGCTAGGGAAACTTAGGTAGTAGAATCTACAAAAGAAGGCTGGCAGAACCCAGCACAGACTAGCTAGTTCCTACTGGGCAATAATGGCACATTCCTGTTAGGATACTCCCACTCTATGAAGAGCACATGTGCTATAACAACTGCACTCCTAAACATTGTTTTAAAAAACATTTGGGCAAAGAGTATAGAAAAAAGAATATCGTCCACTCTATTCATAACATATTCTACTTTTGGGAACAGGTGTTCCCACCTCCTAGCTGGTTAAAAACAGACCACTGGAAAATTGAGACCCAGCATTCAATGCTTTCATAACATACAATGCCAGGAACATATCGAATGAAGGAACATCGTCAATGGCATTTCATTTCCCCTCTATACTGACCCATACCTAAACCGTGACCCAAAACCACAATATGTATCTAAACAAATGTAACCTATGAAAGGCCATCTGGATAGTGTAAAATGATAAGGGTTGGTCCAATTGCTGTGCACACATATCCCTCGATTCCAGCCCGCAACCCTTTCTTGGCTTATCTGGTGGTACCTGAGTAATGTAAACTGAAATGTCATGTATGTATGTAAAATAAAGTACCGCCAGATAAGCCAACTGACTCCAAATGCAAGAGCAAAGCCTGGAATCACGACTAGACATTGTCAGCTCTCTCATGATGGTACAAATGATGTGAAGAAACAAACTTGAAACATTATTGAATGTATGGTCTTCAAACATGCCCTGGAATGTGTACTATTTCACATTTGTCTTTCAGGGAAGCCATCTGACGCCCAGTCTTCTACCAGTGATCAATATCTCATCTAAGGAAATAAATTGCAGCTGTTTGTCTTCTATCTTAGAGGAAATGTATAAGCACTGTGACAACAGTGTGAAAACATTAATCAAATAATGAAATAATAATTTGGGGCAGATGAAAATAAGTCTAACCCACACTGATTTTCATTGTGAACTAGTGTTGACATGCAGCATCTTGTAGCACATCTTGTTACTGCTGTGCAGTTAGGGAAATTTCAGCAAATATCAGCTGCACTCTTTGTGAAGGACCATGGGGATGAATGGATATCCAAGAAAAGATACTGTTCCCCTGTGTACATTGTGAATAATATGCTGTAACATGTATGGATGTCATACGCTTGTACTTTTGACCTTCCTTTATCTGACAGTAAAGCATACTTTTTTCATTTATTCTCAGCCCTTGTCTTTGCAATTACCATGTTCCAATCTTGCCTTGTCCCTACAGTCACCCACAATACCCAGAAGGATTGGCAGTTTTTCTTCTGGTGTACCAATTACCATCTCCCATTTTGAAACAAAAAGTTTGGTGTAGGATATTATAAAATGTCCAATTCAGGTTATATATCACTTCAGTCCAAAGGCAACGTGGTGCTCTCTGGAAGCACTATCTTTAAAGCTTCTGCATTTTACATAAACCCTGTGGTTCATCACTATTTGCCGGGCTTAAACAGAGAGTGAACATTGTTTACTGTCAGTAAGATTCTTGTGCATTTAGACAAAATTATCTGGGAAAAAGATCATTAAGATGGTTAAATGACCAAATAATGAGCTCAGATTGATGTCTGTATCTTGGAAAATAAATTGCAGCCAGTGACATATTTTGTTGTTTTGGCTCAATACTCTGGCACATTAGATTAGAAAAGAAACAATCACTAAAAGGTTAATGTACAGACTTCAAGGTATAATTGGACAATATTTGCATCAATTAATTTAGGGGGCCAAAAACCCTATTTTTCAGAAGCAGCAACCCATAGACATCACCTGACCCTGGGTATCTTCCCTGGTAATGCTCTGCCAGGCGATCATCAGGTCCTGTTTGTTTTGGGCATTTTTGCCAACAATCTTGCTTTCAACAAGTGAAAGGTATGCTTACTTGGTGATTGCCTAGGCCGAATCAAGAACATTCCACTTTTTGTCCTTGAAGAACTCACTTGAGCAGGATGTTTGGGGTCATTGTCCAGGTGAATGGAGAAGGGCCGCCTAATCAGTCTCAAAAAGCGTTTGGTTAGATCAATCATCCAGATACCCAGCCTGAAACCCCAAAAAGCAAGCAACAACAAGAATTGATGCACAGTCGCAAAAGGGAAAACTCCCTAGTAATGTCGAAACTAAGGGAGAAACCTGAGTTTCAGGCTGCCAGATTCTGAGGGGTGGCCATTCCCCTTCTGGCTGTACATGGTGAGTACATGACAATATTTGACAATGTTGTGTAAAATATTCAGATGACCAGCAGGTCAATAAATATAGGTGGGCTGTGTCCAGAGACTTTAGGCAGAATTCAGACTAGCTGCCCAACCAGGTGGACAAGGACAGGCAGGTGGGAGCAGTGACATGGTAAAAAAAAAAAGGATAAACTCTCCTGGGCAATTCTGTTAAGACAAACAATCATCAATATAAACCTAAACATACAGCATTACATTTTTAAATTGTATCATTTTATTGCTTTTCGTGTGGGTGTATTTATAGGGAAGTCCTAATGTAATTTCTATAAATAACACAAAATCCACAAGGTAATTCCTCTTAAAATAGATAATTTGGACTGGACGGCGTTCATTTGGACTGAAATGTGTTATCTTTATAATCAATCATATTTATTATCTGTTACAAGGTGCACTGAAAATATTTTTGTAAAATGCTAAAGATAGGGGCATGGCTAGTACTTGTATAAATCAAGTATTATTACGGATATGAGGATGTTGCATCCTACTGCTGGTTTCAGCAGTTACATCATTAAACAAGACAAGTCTGACAGTCTCCACTTTCACCTCATAGCCATTGTTTCATTTCAAATGCAATGTGTTAGAATACAATACAAAAACCACATAACTTGTATCACTATCCAAATACTTATTAACTGCAATGGATATCTGTGTAATACTAAACTGAATCTATGAACAAAAAGGCTTTCCACCAGTATCACTTTTGAAATGTCACTATTTATAAGGGGAAAACATTAAGAAGCCAAGGGAATTTGAGACATCGGTAGTTTGTTAATTTACCTTTTCACTTCTATATCATGACGTTCTCTTAAGAAAAACTGAAGGGTTCAGTAAATCTAGTTCTGCTCTCCCTGACTGATGTGCATGAACTGTGGGTTCTTATCACGGTCCTGCAGGACAGGCTAATCTACTCCCAGACATCCACCTGCATGCCTGCCATGCTTTGCTAGAGCTCATGATGAACATTCTCCTGCATGGTAAAGCACTGTCATTCATCTACTGACTCACTCAATTCAAGTTATCTCACTCCTCAGCTTCAACATAGCAGTTGTTAACTATGAATAATAAGGTATGAAATACACAAAAATAGACACTTGAAAGTTAAATTAGTAAAAAAAATGTCTGATATTTCTGGTGAGGTTCAATATTTTTGACCACAGCGTAGACTTGTAAACTGCTCTAAACCACACACCAACAGAACAACAGCAGAACCCCAAAATAGTAATGAAACATATGTTTTCTACAACCCTGTTTCCAAAAAAGTTGGGATGCTGAATAAAATGCAAATAAAAACAGAATGCAATGATGTGCAAATCATGTATTTCTATATTTAATTGAAAATAGTACAAAGACAACATATCAAATGTTGAAATTGAGAAATGTTATTGTTTTTGGAAAAATACATGAACATTTTGAATTTGATGCCAGCAACACGTTTTAAAAAGTTGGGACAGGGGCATGTTTATCACTGTGTTGCATCACCTCTTCTTTTAACAATACTCTGTAAGCATTTGGGAACTGAGGAGACCAATTGATGTAGTTTTGAAAGTGAAATGTATTCCCATTCTTGCTTGATACAGGATTTCAACTGCACAACAGTTCGGGGTCTCTCTGTCTCTTTAACTATGGAGCCATGTTGTTGTAATACGTGCAGAATGTGGTTTGGCATTGTCCTGCTGAAATTAGCAAGGCCATCCCTGAAAAAGTTATCATCTGGATGACAGCATATGTTGCTCCAAAACCTGTATATACTGTTGCCTTCACAGATGTGCAAGTCACCCATGCCACGTGCACTAATGCACTTCCATATTATCACAGATGCTGGCATTTGAACTCTGCGCTGATAACAAGCCGGATGATCCCTCACCTCTTTAGTCCGGAGGACACGGCGTCCATGGTTCCCAAAAATAATTTGATTCGTCAGACCACAGGACAGTTTTCCACTTCACCTCAGTCCATTTTAGTGAGCTCAGGAGAAGGCGGCGGCGGTTCTGGATCTTGGTTATATATGGTTTCTTAGCATGGTAGAGTTTTAACTTGCATTTGGGGATGCAGCGACATACTGTGTTCACAGACAGTGTGTTCACAATGGTTTTCAGTAGTGTTCCTGAGCTCATGCAGTGATGTACACTACAGAATCGTGTCTGCTTTTAACGCAGGGCCGACTGAGGGCCCGAAGATCATGACCATCGAATATTGGTTTTCGGCCTTGTCCCTTGCATGCAGAGATTTCTCTGGAATACTCGGAATCTTTTAATGATTTTACGTAAATGATGAGAACCCCAAACATTGCAATTTTAAGTAAAGAAACTTTATTTTTAAATTGTTGCAATATTTGCCCGCACAGTCTATCACAGAGTGGTGAACCCCTTAGTTGTGTGATATTCCACTAGGTTTAGTTTTTTAGCATTACACAACTTTTACAGTCTTTTGTTGCCTCTGTCCCAACCTTTTTGAAACATGTTGCTGGCAACAAATTCAACATGGGCAAATATTTTTCAAGAAACAATAAAATGTCTCAGTATCAACATTTGATATGTTGTCTTTGTACTATTTTCTGTTGAATATAGGGTTTAAATGATTTGCACATCATTGCATTCTGTTTGTATTGTACTCAGTCCTTTTGGGTAGGAGTCTGTTAGCATGGCACATCTTGACGAGGCAATATTTGCCCACTCTTCTTTGCAAAAGCGCTCCAAATCTGTCAGATTGCGAGGACATCTCCTATGCACAGCCCTCTTCAGATCATCCTACAGATGTTCAACTGGATTCAGGTCTGGGCTCTGACTGGGCCATTCCAAAACGTTAATCTTCTTATGGTGAAACCATGCTTTTGGGGATTTGGATGTGTGCTTTGGGTCGTTGTTGTGCTGAAAGGAGAATTTCCTCTTCATCTTCAGCTTTCTAACGGACACCTGAAGGTTTTGTGCCAAAATTACCTGGTATTTGGAACTGTTCATAATTCCCTACACCCTAACTAAGGCCCCGGTTCCAGCTGAAGAAAAAGAGCCCCAAAGCATGATGCTGCCACCATCATGCTTCACTGTGGGTATGGTGTTCTTTGGGTGATGTGCAGTGTTGTTTTTGCACCAAACATACCTTTTGGAATTATGGCCAAAAAGTTCAACCTTAGTTTCATCAGACCATAACACATTTTCCAACGTGCTTTTGGGGGACTTGATGTTTGTTTTTGCAAACTTCAGCCAGGCTTGGATGTTTTTCTTTGTAAGAAAAGGCTTCTGTCTTGCCACCCTACCCCATAGCCCATTCATATGAACAATACAGGAGATTGTTGTCACATGTAGCACACAGCCTGTACTTGCCAGAAATTCCTGCAGTTCCTTTAATGTTGCTGTAGGCCTCTTGGAAGCCTCCCTGACCAGTTTTCTTCTCGTCTTTTAGTCAATTTTGGAGGGACGTCCAGTTCTTGGTAATGTCTCTGTTGTGCCATATTTTCTCCACTTGATGATGACTGTCTTCACTGTGTTCCATGGTATATCTAATGCTTTGGAAATTCTTTTGTACCCTTCTCCTGACCGATATCTTTCAACAATGAGATTCCTCTGATGCTTTGGAAGCTCTTTGTGGACCATGGCTTTTTCTCTGAGATGCAACTAAGAAAATGTCAGGAAAATCCTACTAGAACAGCTGAACTTTATTTGTGATTAATCAGAGTCACTTTAAATGATGGCAGGTGTATAATGACTTCTATTTAACATGAATTTGATTGTGATTGGTTAATTCTGAACACAGGCACATCCCCAGTTATAAGAGGGTGTGCACACTTATGCAACCAGGTTATTGTAAGGTTTTTATTTTTCATTTTTCCCCCTGGAAGATTTCAGTTTGTTTTTCAATTGAATTGTTCACATTATAGGTCACATTACAAGTGGAAAAAGTTCTGACATGATTTATGTTTGTCTCATTCTTTTACATCACAAAAACCTGGGATTTTAACAGGGGTGTGTAGACTTTTTATATCCACTGTATTCCCCAAATATTAATGCACTTCCCCCTAATACGAAACGGCAACATTAACAGAAAACAAAAAGAGTAGGTACAAGACTCTCATCACTGATTTGGATGCACAGTCTGTAATTCAGGGTGAAAGGGAAATGACAGTTTATTAGCTAGTTGTTTAGCTGCGGTTTCAAAGAGACTAAGTGATATAACGAGATTCGAACATGTATTGCCCTTACTGTGGCAATCATTTATCAAGCTTGACTAGCTCTGTTAGTGATGTTCATGCATTGCTGATGTGCACAGGGTGAGAGAGTTGATTGTGTTCCCAAATTAAATATTCCTATGGTATTTACGTATTTACAAAACAAATGCAGGGACATTTGAGGGCTGATTTATTTTTATTTTAGTATTTATATTTGGCTGATGATCCAAATTTAATCTTTAAATAACTGGACATATAGACAGCAAGTTGGTTAAGGTTTAGAGCTTCTCTGGATATCTATCTATGTAATCTATTACTGTATGTACTCAATTTCTTTCTTAGCCTATACCCTGTACGTATGATCATATGCTTTTATTTGAATGTTTATGTGTTACAAATGTTTATCTCTGCTCTGAATACAGGACCTACAGTAAGGGTCTTGACCCATGAGTAGATCACTCTGTCTAACGACGGTGCCAGGAAGTATGGATTGGAATGTTCCCTAGTTGATTAGAGAGGCTCTTCTTCAGGACTAGTCTTCTTATCCTTAGGTTAGCTATCCAACCCCCATAACTTTGGTTTTTAGGATAAAAGCCAGAGTGCGTTGTGGAAAGGGCCTCTCTTGCATTTTTCTCACCTTTGCATGTATCCTCGCTTTTGCAAAATCTAAAATCCACCAGAGAACTTTTGCCTTTGATGCTTGTACTGCAATTGTAATACTCTCTTTGTATATTAAATTAATTTGTTACATTAATACATTGACTATTTGGAATTTATCTAAAACAGGTCAAAATCCAATTCCATTATAAGCTGCTGCCACAGTGAAGTCATTCAATTTCATCTACCACATGCCTTGCTGACCTCCTCTCCATGTTGGAAATGCAAATGTCTTGATCTAAAGCCAACATCGGCAAGACGTCTGTGTGTTATCGGGGGATTACCTCATATGAATGTCCATGATAATTATAAATATGAATGGGTTCAATTACGTGACTTGTTAAATTATATACACAAAGAAAAATTTACAATTTTTAAAAATAATTTCTTATTTCCCATTCACCCTGAACGTGCATGCAATCATCAATGACCGTCTTGTACCTACCTGTTTTGACTTAATGCCGTCGTTTCATATTAGGGGTGGGCGTGTTCATATTTGGACAAGCGGTGTTGTATTGAATTGGGAGCGTGTCATCGTATTAATGGTAATGCTGTGCGTTATTGGGAGGAGTCTTTTTGTTGGGATACATTTTTACAGTATTGGAAGTTGTATTTGTATTGGGGGTGCGTACTTGTATTAGTGGTTGGGTTTTGCACTTCTGGGCCACTGTACAGAACAGTTAGGCCACGTCCTACACCAAAAAAGTGAGGATGAATATTTGATTTATTGTGCAAACAAGAAAAATAAAATAAAAACATCAAGATTGCCCTCCACAATTATCGGCGCCCTCAGTAAATATTAGCAAAAAAAGACAGGTTTAGTGGTAGGGCCCTGGTGGGCTTTTAAACACAGCATAAATGGGAAATTTATAAATAATGTAATTGCAGGTGAGGTGGCTGTGAAGGTGAGATGACTATGTCCTGGACATCCTCATGGTAGCAATTTGAAGGTATGGGTTTGGAAGGTATGACTGTATCCTCTTTTATAGTACCTGTGACGCAAGGGAAGAGCAGCTGCAAGTGCAGTGAGGTTTGGCATAATGCTCTAATTTATTTTTCTCTGCTCAAGTCTACTCTTAACAGGCCATTTTATCTTCCCCCTGACAAGGTTTGATTGGAGGCAGGTGTGCCTCATCAGGGGGTCGCAGCATAGCTGTGTTCAGAAGCCTCACTTTGAAGCTCTGGGCCAGGTGGTTGTCTCTGTGGCGTAGTGTAGTGCGCTGCTGATAAAGGAGGGACTGCGTCACACCCTGATCCCAAGTGCTGGACCAAGCCTCAGAGAGCCGGGCCTCTGTGTTTAGGTTGGCATTGGGCTACTCAGACATGGTGGCCGCTTCAGTTGTCCTGGAACCGGTCGCACGTCGCCAAGGTTGCAGTTGAGGGGAACAGAGCACGACCAAGGTCTTTTCATTGGTGCTGTGGTTGGCAGCTGTGCCGAACCGCAGCAGGGGCTCGTGTCAGTGGCCCATCGGCTCTCCAGCTTCTGAGTGACACATCCCTGAAAGGTGAAGTCTGTTTGTTTAACTCCTCCTGCTGCAGGAGCTGGATGGCGTCCTCTGTGATGCCAAAAGCACACACAAACAAAGGAAGAAACTCAAAAATGTGCATTCCCTTTATCCCTTTAGCCACCCAGTTATGCCCACATCCTCCATCAGTTGTCACACGGAAAGACTCAGGGAATCGACATAGGTTTAGTGTTATGGCTATGGAGGGTGTTTTTTAACCAAAAACACAGTACATATGGGAGAATTTATCAAAAACTGAAATGAAAACAGGCTTCTTAAAGTAAGGCTGCTTCACGGGGTGTTATGGGTGCGGCAGTCACGCAGCACTATTTTTCTCCATGCTATTTCCTTCCTGTGTCTTCTTTTATTGTTTCTCCCTTTTCTTTCCTCTACTCAGATCTGCTTTTCAGAGGCCCTTTTATCCTTCCCCTGATGAAACTTGATTGTAGGTAGGTGTGCCCAGTCAGAGAGTGGCAGCTAAGCTGAGTTCAGAGGACCCTTTTTGCAGCTCTGGGTCAGGTGATTGACTCCGTGGCAGTGGTGCGACAACATTTTCCTGAAAATATACCAATGCTTCCAGAGAAAACCGGAAGTACCATTTAAAAGCATAATACCAGCGAAAATAAACTGGAAATAAATCTATTTTTAGACAGATGGATCTAAAGTTGCATTTGTTACATAAAATTAATTCAAAGCTCTGTCAATGTCACCACAGGGTTTCAGTTATGTCACCGCCTCCCTTGATATTCGGCCAACTTCGGTCAAAAGGTTTGTCAATACGATGATTGGTGGTGATTTTGACAAAGAGAATTTTCTGATTCCACTATTCACTCATCTAGATGAGATTCAAAATCATGACATTAAAGCTATAACAAGCATTGCATTGCTTTCTTAGACCTATCGGGCTGAATATTTGTTTATAAATAACCATGAACACTTGTCTTACCTTGTTGTTGGTGGAGTTCTTCTGGATGACAGAGCAATCAACTTGAGGAACTCACTGTGAATTTAATGTTTTGCTTGTATGTTTTTGTATACATCAAGGCTTTGTGGCATTCATTTTTGTACATACCGATGTTTTCAGAATTCATACAATCAACTAAGTATACCAAAGCTGGATCCAAATTTGTGCATTTGTATTTAGCGTGTAATGAATTCTGAATGTTGATTGGCTAGTATCTGCGGTATATGAAACCATTTAACATGGGTATGGCATACATTTTTACTGCTCGAAACATGTTAGTAACAAGTTTATAAGTGCAATAATGCATCCTGGTGGTTTGTGATCTATTGTCAATATACCACAGCTAAACCATTTGTCTAGGCACTCTGTATTTCTTTCTCACCTAAGAACCGCTTTTAGCCATTGTATATTGGCCATATAGCACACTCCCTCATGTCTTACTGCTCACTTATAAACTGACTGCTTTGAATCCTTACTACTAACTGTTACGACATCACAACACTTTATTTTGAGAGTCTGTAGATGCTCTACAGATTATCTACTGACTATCAGTAACATTTTAATTAACCATCTACTGATCCTCACCCTTACCCTAACCTTTACCCTAACCGTTACCTCAACCATTAAAACGTTCTTGTTAACCTACTTATAACAAGCAGTTCGTTATCAACAGATTGTTTTCTTGAACGTTTGTTGATAGTATTACTATCTGTAAAACATCTACAGCTGGAAATTTGGACTCTCAAAATAAAGGGTAACCTCACGTTTTACTGATCTAATTGCATTTGTAATCATCTTTACACAGCAATAAGGCATCTCAGGGGTATTTAGTATATTGCCAATATAACTTGGCTAAGTGTTGCAAGATGTGGCGTGCACAAGAACAGCTCTTTGCTGAAATAAATATCTCTACCATTAATATTCATGTCACTGATAGCATTGTACCTCACCATAAAACAAAGACGTCCTACTACCTGACCTCTTCCAACAGAGAGCTACACTGTAACATCACAGTTAGCACAATCAATTTAAAAGGTAAGAACATGTCTTAAGGGTGTTCTAGGGTGAAGAAACCCAACAAAACAGAAGAATAAGCTTGTTACAGAAGGATTTCAACTTTACTTAATGCTGCTTCACATTAGCTCCATCCCTCCACCCCACTGACTGTGTTTTTCTCCCACAGCACAGAGGCAGGATTTACATATTGCAGGTAAACGGGGGAATAAAGAATGAAGATCCAATTAAACCTCTAGGGAGCTAATTAGTTACAATTAAGGTTCTGCTTCACTTGTTGTGCAGGATTATTTAGTAAACACCTACAGAATGTATCAAACTTGGCCTTTTTCCTGAACTTACAAAACATACTGCCTCCCATTTAAAAGTTGGCTGGAGTTAATTTAAAAAAAATCATTTATATTTGAGGGTCCTGTAGTTTGTTATTGACATCAAGGCAAATTAAATCACACTAAAGGTACAGCTGTGCCTCTCCATTGCATTTTAGACACTGTGATGGAAGACAAATGAACAGTGTAACCCATCAGTATGAAGACATGCAGTATGGTTATTAGAAAGGGTGAAACAGACATTGTATAACCATGGCATCCTGGTAAGTTAATTGCTTGTTGACTTCATTAACCTTGATCCTTAGTATTAATATCCTTTCCCTCATTATCCCACATACTACGCAATGTTTTATCTTAGAGAAAAACAAGGTAAACACATTACACAGTCTACAAACAAATAAGCAAACACGGACAGGGACAATATTCCGCAGTGGTCATTTTTGATCACATTATGTTGGACAGTTAGTAAGAAATAACATAGAAAATTTCACAAAATGTGAGACCAGTATGGATATGGCATTTAAAGTAACCCTGATCCAGTCATAGGTGTGACAACTGGCTTCATCTTATCAAAAATCAGAGCTAACGACCGTGTTCAAGAGGATCTGAACAGCAATGTATCATGGGTAAATTGTATCTGACTGATGTACAAATAACAATGATTCACGATTTGTAGACCAGTCATTTGGCAGTCGTCGAAAGTCTTTTTGATGTTTTTGAACATGGCCAATGTGTTAGTTGTGTGTTACGTTGTCCAACACGATGTGTCATTTCCTGTGAAACTGCACCCAGAGTGATGAGCACTGAGCTTTAACTATCCTGTCAGTGAGAGCTGCAGAGCACTACAACATACACAAATGAAAGAGAGGAAGCAAAATGGAGAGACAGCCAAATGCACAAATATATGAACACAAAATGGAGAGACAGCCATATGCACAAATATCTGAACACAAAATGGTCATAATGTGGTTCAAATGTGTCTCAGTTGGTAAAGCATGGTGCTTATAATGCCACATATGTGGGTTTGATTCCATTGGGAATCAAACCCACAGCTGCCTTGGATTAGAGCTGCCTTGGATGAGAGCTTACTACTGTGCTCCTCTCACAGTACAGAACAGGCCATCCATCAAGTTGAGGTCTGATAGGTAAAGAGGAGAGGATCAGGAATCTTTTCACTTCTATTGGTCATTTGTTGGAAAAGGTGAACAGTGGAATACTGAAAAAGGTTGTATGTACAGCCTGCATAGAACATTGTCACGTTACTTAAAACATTCTCTTTTCGAGTGACTAAACTGACTGACAGCAAAGTTAATTTTTTTCTTAATTCCTATAATGAAAGCATGCCCTGTGCCTGTTTTGCTGTGTTTTTGCTGTGTTTTTGCTGTGTCTCCCCAACATGCTCGAGAGAAACATTTGAACTCAGCTTTGAGTACAAGTTTTGTCACCATGAAGAGAGGATTGCCTCTGCTTTCTGTAGGTACATTTCTTACATTGGTGTAGGGTAATACTGTATGCTCAGCTCAAGATGAGATATGGTTCGATTGACTCACTATTCAATATTGTGACAGTATCAGAATAAAAGTATAATGGAAGGCAAATTATGACTGCACAATGCTACTTATTATTACTTATAATTAACAAAATGGAGCGAACCATTGATTACAGAACCAGCCTAATAACAATGACCGGGAACTGCAGTCATTTTCGATTTTCTGGGCAATTATTTAATATGTGGCTAATGTTACTTGATCTATTGAAATAAAGCTGCAGTTAATGAAAATAAAGATGACTCACTAAATAAGCTTGTTTTTGCCCCAAGCTAAAATTAACCTTGTTAAACATTATCTACATTAACTACCGGTACATGCGTGGCTTGAGTGGGTCCAAACACTACCATCAACAAATATGTTCTAATATTAATTAGATTTATGTGTGATATGTTTTTTTTGGAGTTAAACACTGTTTGAATCCGCTAGTTATCCTTTACTTTCAACCAGCAATACCAGACCTAGAGGTAGGAAGAACAGTTCTGCCTTTTCATACAGTGGCAGCTGCGCGAGACAGAAAATGCACTGTAAAAAATTATCCTTCGGATCTACTCTACAAAAATGGAGTAACTGTATTACACACAGTATAGATCACAATGTAATTCCTATAATTTTGAGTAAAATAACTTTAAAAAGGTAGGTTCATGGCACATTCCGCTGCTTAATACAAATATAAATGTACATTTCTAACTTTAAATGTGTATTTAACATACAGTAAGTAAAATGATCATAACGTCTTCAAATGTTGAATTACACAGAGTCACCTGAAAACAGGACCTTGCAGCATGTTGCTGGGATTACTTGAAATACTTAAAGAAAAATGACAAGCATCCTTTTTTAAGTATATTTTCGTTGTTTTTTTGTTCAGTTTTACTTCACCTCAGAATCTATTTTTACACTGTATGTACTGTAGTATAACAGTGAATCAAAATTACAAGTGATAGTGTAACGGCTATCCATAATAATGTAACCACTAAACTAGAATAGTGTGCAGATGTTGAATTGTGAATTGACGTTCATTAATAGTCTAGCCCTGACCTAAATGGTGTAATATGGTTTGTTTGCCATTGCAGTGATTGAGAGCAGTCATTGGACTCTTTGGTTTATAGTTCTTAGTGTGTCTGATGCCTTTCCAGACAGAGAAGCAGTCTTTTTGTTGGAAAATTGATTTTCCAGCCTGACTTAAAACTATAAATATGTAGAATTTTAGCAACCAGAAAATGACCAAGCAATTTTATTTGCCCCTGTCTGCCATTGCTCGTTTGATGAGGAGATAATTCTGTAACTGGACATAGCAGGATCCCAGACATGGTAGAAAGAAGAGCCCAGGGAAGGGTGTATGGTTTGAGCATTGCGTGAAGGTAAATTCCACTTGCTATTCCAAAGGCAAGCATCATGGCCTTGCAGTGGATGTGAGTCGTAGCTTGAAGCCAGTGGAGTGAGTGGAGGAGTAGGGGGACATGGGAGAATTTGGGAAAGTTGAACACCAGACATACTTTTAAATAGAGCCCATTTGCGCAACTTTCAGAGTTACAGTTGGTTTAGATTTTCACCACCCCCCTGCAAAATGTTCACCTTTTGTTGCCTTACAGCCTGAAATTAATACACATAAAATCTGAATGCTTCCGAGTTTATTTACACACAGTAACCCACAATATCCAAGTGAAAATAATATTCTAAAAAAAGGCAAAAAAAATTATCAATATTAATACAGAAAAATACCCAATTTGGATAAGTGAACACCCCCTTGAGTTAATACTTGGTGGGAATAGTTTGATAGGCAAATTTAACATGTAACTTAGATGTATTTCTAACTGACTGAGCATTTACTCAGGGTCAAGGTGTCATTAGCCTGCTATACCACCTGCTTCTCTTACCACTGTATTTTCCTCTTAAATTTGTCGGGCTGATGGCTTGGTGCAGAGAAAGTAGAATCTCCTTGGATGCCAGCTCATTGAAATAAAGCTCATAGTTTTACCACCAAGTATTTATGTGGCTTTAATAGCAGTGATCAATTTTCCCCACTCTATGGATGAAGCCATCAGTCCCAAAGAAGTCCCAGCAACAGTGCACACACAAGCAGAGAAACACAATCAGTGTGGTGGGAGAGGAGGCGAGAAAGCCAAAGTTGGGGACTCGCAGCACAACACAATCTATTGACTTCCTGTAATAAATCGAGTAGCGAAAAGCAATTCTCACTCGAAAATACTTCTTTCAAAGCTGCGTCAATGCAAAATTGTTGCAGCACTAACTCCACCAAGGTGGGAAGGTTTTAAAGAAATCCAGAGCTACAGTAACACTGATCACATGAAAGAAAAGATTGCAACTGCAAGCCTATTGCAAAAAGGTTTCATCATCCAAACAAACTGAGTTAAGATGTAGTACATCCAAAGAGAATGTTCTCCCAATGGATTAACAGATCCAGAAAATGCCCCATCTCACACTAAGCACCTATTCAGTACCACACTACATCCATTCTGAACCTAGCGTTTTTCAACTGATTGGTACTGGAGGTTTTGAAAGGCTCAAAATCCACTTTTATTTTGAAGAGCTACTGCTACATACACAGGCACACAGTGTTGAAGGGGATACAGTATATAGCGGCAACTGGACTAGCCATGCCGAAGACAATATCAATATACGATGCCATCTCCCCATAAACACACTGATCCAATGAAATGTCTGGAAAACTGTTTTGGTTTGAAATATGACACATCCGATCAGATTGTAAAGATAGCTATACAGATATGTGATCTCAGTTCTGCATGTAATAGGTTAGCTCTGTATTAGTCACGCAAGGCCATATTTCTAAATCTTGTCATTCCTTCTTGGAGGCCTGTACATTTTGGAATTTAAAAAGGTTTGAATGAAGCAAGGACTCAGATTGCTATGCGTTTGATTGGATGTTACATTCCAAGAACATTCCAAACATCCATTGAAAGAAGTGTGGTGTTTGCAGACTATTTCTGTAATTTACACTTCTTTTGTATTTAAGTATGATATTGCAGGAGCCATACTGCTTTAGAAAATCCATCACTTAGCATTAAAATTCCTGCAGTATATACTCTGAATCTATTCTACATGCTACCATCAACATTTGCACAGATGTGTCAAATCCACAGATGTGTCAAGCTCATGGTGTATGTCAGGCATACTGTATCCAGGACGAGGACTTCCAGGATCAATTTCTGAGAACATTTACCCACCACCACAACTGCAGCGGAGATCTTCAATATACTGGACCTACATTGTACACTACCATTCAAAAGTGGGTTCACTTAGAAATGTCCTTGTTTTTGAAAGAAAAACATTTTTTTGTGTGCTGATCAAAGAAGCAATAAAACTGGCCTCCTTTTGATTGGTTCAGTATCTTCAGCATCAGCATTTGTGGGTTCAATTACAGGCTCAAAATGGCCAAAAACAAAGGACTTTCTTCTGAAACTCGTCAGTCTATACTTGTTCTGAGAAATGAAGGCTATTCCATGTGAGAAATTGCCAAGAAACTGAAAATCTTGTACAACGATGTGTACTACTCTACAGAACAGCCCAAACTGGCTCTAACCAGAAAGAGGAGTGGGAGCCCCCAGTGCACAACTGAGCAAGAAGACAAGTACATTAGAGTGCCTATTTTGAGTAACAGATGCCACACAGGTCCTCAACTGTAACCTTCATTAAATAGTACCCGCAAACCACCAGTCTCAACGTCAACCGTGAAGAGGCAACACCGGGATGCTGGCCTTCTTCAGATTAAGTCACACCAATTACGGTAATTGATTGCAGTAGTGTCTCCTACAACCCCTGACACATTTATGGGAGTAAAGACTTCTCTTTCTGCTTATACCAGGATTAGAAACTATAATTTTGTTGTGCTACTCTTTCATTGCTGGACGACCTTTTTGGACTATGAGAAAGAACCAGAGCATATGTAAGGTTAAAAAAGACATTAATCCATTATTTTCAGTTGTTGTGGTTCATTTATTTTAACTAGCTGTCTCACCTTATTTCTTTATTGCATATAGGGTTGTCCCTCCAGCCCCTAACACAGCATAAAAATGAAAATTACGATTTTGCACAGAGTTACAGGTATAATACAGACAGATCAATAAAGGACCTAAAATTTAACTCGGGGAACTGCTTAATGTGCCATGAACCGACAAAAAAATTCAGATTCAACACATTTGTTATAGTAGAATATTGTTCAAAATAATTGTCTGATAAAACCAGACAATTAAAAGTCATCAATGTTGTAACCCACAATGGATTCAAACCAGGGTCTCCCACATGAGTGGCCATGTCTTTAACCGCTACACCACAGTGCCATGTGTTAGTGCGGGATCGGTATAGCATCTAGACATTAGATCATTTTGTCATGCATTAACATCATGCCAAGTTTGAATATTTCATTTCTTATTAAGTTTACCTCCACCACAAATAGCTTCTATGAAATGTATGGCTTTTGCCACAGGCAGTTTTAACAGCTTATTATCCAGTAATAGCCTTACTAGTATCTAACTTACTACTTGAACTTAACACAGCCAAAGCTATTTCATGGCGCAAAAGCATTCGTTTTTTTCTTTGATACAATAACAACCAATATAGGTGACGATAACTAACTTTTTCGTCAAGTGAAAAGACGAGAGAATCATGGAAACCCCTACTCTTTTACTGCCCAAGGGGTTTTGATCTAGCCTATATTACCCCAGAAATCATGCATGGATGCATACTTCGAAAATCCACCAGAAATAGTCGCAATATAAACAATTTTATTTTAGGCTTACTATAACGTAGCTACTGAAGGTTGTAGCCAGTGAAGTTTTTGTCTATCCTGACCCAAAAAGCATGCACGGATGCGTACTTCGAA
This sequence comes from Esox masquinongy, assembly GCA_016801175.1. Classification (NCBI taxonomy): domain Eukaryota; kingdom Metazoa; phylum Chordata; class Actinopteri; order Esociformes; family Esocidae; genus Esox; species Esox masquinongy. Next base: position 3,480 of record JACXGI010012655.1, on the reverse strand, counting down.
AATCCACCAGAAATAGTCGTGATATAACTGTGAACAGTTTTATTTTAGGCTTACTATAATATGGCTACTGAAGGTTGTAGCCAGTGAAGTTTTTGTCTTTCCTGACCCAAAAAGCATGCACAGATGCGTAGTTCGAAAATCCACCAAAAATAGTCGCAACATAACCACAAACAGTTTTATTTTTGGCTTACTATAACGTAGATCCTGAAGGTAATAGCCAGCAATATTTTTATCTATACAAACAAATCCTAATGCATAATTTGCTTTGACTGGGACGGGAGTAGAACGCGGGACCTGTTGTTCTGCGTCTCTAACCGCTACGGTATTTAACAAAGAGTAGTCAGTCAGTCAGTCAGGGTAGGCACCAAGTTGCATGGAAAATACTGTCTGCTTCAATGAAGTGGTGATTGAAGGCATCAACAACAGCATGTTCATCAGGTTGAGAATCCAAAACTGTTTGTTGTGGTAGAGAAATGTCTTTAACCACTACGCCAGGGCTATTCAAATCCGGTCCTGGAGGGCCAAAACACTTCTGGTTTTTGGTTCTACCTGCTAGTTGATTGCCTTCACCTGGCACCTCAGGTCTGAATCAGTCCCATATTGTTAGTAGAGGATAAAGCCAGAAATGTTTCAGCCCTCGAGGACCGGAATTGAATTGCCCTGCACCACGCTATTTAAATAGCGGATGTGTGGTGCATGTTATGAGTGTAGAGATGTGGTGTCTGTTTACTTCTGCATTGTTAAACCAATTAGTTGAAACTCCATGGATCTTGAAACTAGTTCCCTACATTAGCTAACATCCAAACCAACAACAGGTATAACAGGGTCGCTACACTACATTCAACTCGTTAAATTAGAAAAATATTACTGTAGACGGTATTTAACAAAGCGTAGTCAGTCAGTCAGTCAGGGTAGGCACCAAGTTGTATGGAAAATACTGTCTGCTTCAATGAAGTGGTGATTGAAGGCATCAACAACAGCATGTTCATCAAGTTGAGAATCCAAAACTGTCTGTTGTGGTAGAGAGATGGAGGCACAGTTTTTTTAGGGGTTTTACAGTTTTCCAGAATTTGGCAGGATTCCCATTACAATCAGTGCGTTCACATAATAGTCAGATTTAGCGTTTCTAAAAAGCTTTATACATGTCGCCAGGACATACACACAATGCAAAAAATTACTATTTGGGGGTTCTTCAGTTTATTTTGACAGGTGAATTTGGTTTAAATAAATGTACAAATAAAATCTTGCAAGGTATTCTGACAAATCAGACCCCAAACTAAAACCCTGTTGTTCTATATATTTGTAATTGGTATATTTAGTTCTGACCCACAATCTATTCGGCTACTGAAACCCGTCAGTCACAGGGTAATAGAAAATAAAATACAAGATAAAATTACAAATATGGGAAGAAATCTCAGAAAAACAAAACACTAGTACATAACAAAATGGTAGTAGCGCTTCCACGTTAACAGCACATGCTCAACTCCTCACACGTGGAAATAAAACTCCGGGAACTGCCTTCCTATTGCTAGCATTCAAGTCTTTCACTTAACCCCACAGCACCCTCTCACAGGTGTCTACCAATCATACTTTTTCCGTTCATCTTTCCTGTGGCGTTGACATTACTAGATGCATTACTCACACAAAAGGACAGGTACCAACTCTATTCTACAAAGGCCAAGCCATTCCTACTTATGCACAAAACACCACCTGGTTACATAAATAAGCCCACAACATCAAATCTCTGAACAAATCGAATCAATACTTTTTATGACATCAAATGTTGTTAATCAAACAGACCTAAAGTACAGTGGAGCTAGAATGGTGCGTGCATCATTTGGTTAAAAATCTGTTTCCTTCCTCGCCATTCTATATTTCAGCATAGCCTATAACATACAGATGAAATCTTGAGTTTTTTTCTCAGATAGCCGACTGCAAAGGGAAATGATAGCCTAGATAATAAACGTAGCAGAGACCGTAAAATAAAATTTATTGAATGATGGCTGAATGATTTTCTACAGTGCGGGATATGAACACTGAATCACATGGAGAGGACCACTCAGTGAGTGATGAGTGGTGAGAGTACAGACAGTTTACCTTCTCTCTTTGGGCAGCAAGACCACAGCTAACAAGCTCAGAATAATGTGACTAGCAGTAGCACCCACAAGGCACACCAGTACATAAATGATGTGACAGCTACAGTCCCAAAAGAGACAGTGAGCATTTACACTCCATGTAGGCTAAATATATTTTATGAAACAGAACTACCAGGTGGATAGAAACAAGAAAAGGAACCAGGCAAGCCTAGTTCTGCCGGCCCATGATTAAATGGAATGAATGTCTTTGCCCCTGGCTGGATACGATCTGCGGTTTCCTATGCGTCAGACTGTGTCTTTAACCACTACGCCAGGGCTATTCAAATCCGGTCCTGGAGGGCCGAAACACTTCTGGTTTTTGGTTCTACCTGCTAGTTGATTGCCTTCACCTGGCACCTCAGGTCTGAATCCATCCCATATTGTTAGTAGAGGATAAAGCCAGAAATGTTTCAGCCCTCGAGGATCGGAATTGAATTGCCCTGCACTATGCTATTTAAACAGCGGTTGTGTGGCGCACGTTATATATGTGTAGAGATGTGGTGTCTGTTTACTTCTGCATTGTTAAACCAATTAGTTGAAACTCCATGGATCTTGAAACTAGTTCCCTACATTAGCTAACATCCAAACCAACAACAGGTATAACAGGGTCGCTACACTACATTCAACTCATTAAATTAGAAAAAGATTGCTGTAGATGGCTAGTTAATAGCTATACAGTAATGAAAATCATGACTCCAGTCAGTCCATGGCTGGTGCCACTACGCGATGTGAACTACGTTATGTAAATCAAATCAAAATCGAGAGGATTGTGTTTGTTGTTGGTGCAGTTTGTCTATTGCAATAAAACCATAAACATTTTTACTTTAAGCTTACTATAATGTAGCTACTGAAGCGAAGTATTGGGCATATCATTGTCCAAGTCAACCATAAAGAGAAACAAATGCCTAATTTGCTTTGTCCATGTCGAAGATCGAACACTGGTTGTTTATGTGTCAGTCCGCGTCTCTAAACACAACGCTATTTAACAATAAGCATCTCAACTTAGCCAGCTCTGCTTAGGCGGACAAACAAAAATTAGTAAAAAAAAATAAAAAGTATTCCAATTCTGTGGATGTGATAAGCTAGTAATCACTTCAATATTCTAAAAACAATACTTACTTTCGGCCCGCAAAAAAAAAGAACTGAGAGAATTACCAAATGATGACAATTTGAAATGTAACCTCTTGTTGAAAATTAATCTTCATGTCATCTAAAATTAGCAAACATAATTGCTGTAAAAATACCTGCTGGAGCAGCTTTGAAAGTCAGTCAACTCTAAAACGTGCGCAAAACAAGGCAACTGCTAACAATTCACTCTCAGTAAGTGACTTGTTTCTGGGCCATC
>JACXGI010012654.1:0-22304 GCA_016801175.1 Esox masquinongy | reverse complement strand
GTCGATTGGTTGGAATAACAACAGGGAAACCCGAAGACGGCAGATGCCATGAAAGATGTGTTAAACAACATATATCTCATTTATATATGGTAGGAACCGCGCCCTGAACCATAAAATTTAGGGTAGGGGGGCTCATGCTATAAGAACTGTGTGTGCTGTGATTGTGTCAGACTCTGTTGGACTGAATGCCACACTGTCTTCAGATATATCTGTATGAATAAAGATAATTGCCGGCACTGCGATTTTGTCTCCTCTTAATCTCTTCTCATTAACCAACTCGGGGAAGTACTTTAGGTCGGTACTTCAATACCTAGGTATTTTAGGTCGGTACTTCAATAATAGGTAGCTAGGACACGTTTTTCCTGAAATGTGAGTATAACGTTTATTTGTTTAGCAATATTTGACTGCATCACCAATGGGTAAAACAACGCCGAGCGTGTTTTCGACTTCAGGCAACTAACTTAAGCACAGTTAGTTATGTCAGCCTACATCTGGTTGGCTAGCTAGCCAGCTAGTAGGCTTCTGTAGCTTAACTGTGGTAATGAAGGTATCTAAGCCGACGACGCAACTGACTAGATAACGGGATGTTGTTGACTTGCACAGCTGCATTTGGTTCATTCAGTATGAGTCTGGCACATCTAGCTAATGTTAGTGGTTATACAGTTGTGCTCATAAGTTTGCATACCCTGGCAGAAATTGTGAAATTTGGGCATTGATTTTGAAAATATGACTGATCATACAAAAAAAGTCTTATTTAAGGATAGTGATCATATGAAGCCATTTATTATCACATAGTTTTTTGGCTCCTTTTTAAATTATAATAACAGAAATCACCCAAATGGCCCTGATAAAAAGTTTACATACCCTTGAATGTTTGGCCTTACAGACACAAGGTGACACAGGTTAAAATGGCAATTAAAGGTCAAGGAACTGTACAAAGATGGGAAAGGATATAAAAAGATATCCAAAGCCTTGCAAATGCCAGTCAGTACTGTTCAATCACTTATTAAGAAGTGGAAAATTCGGGGATCTCTTAAAACCAAGCCAAAGTCAGGTAGACCAAGAAAGATTTCAGCCAAAACTGCCAGAAAAATTGTTTGGGATACAAAGAAAAAACCCCAGGTAACCTTAGGAGAAATACAGGCTGCTCTGGAAAAAGAAGGTGTGGTTGTTTCAAGGAGCACAATACGACGATACTTGAACAAAAATGAGCTACATGGTTGTGTTGCCAGAAGGAACCATTTACTGCACTAATGCCACAAAAAAGCCTGGTTATAATGTGCCTGACAACACCTTGACACGCCTCACAGCTTCTGGCACACTGTAATTTGGAGTGACGAGACCAAAATAGTGTTTTATGAGTACTTTTAGAAATCAGCCGTTTTGTATAGTGGTTGAAATAATGATCACATACCCGGTCGTCAAGGGAGAAAGTAATTCAATTATTTATTGCAGCATATGATAGTCTATTGTTCATGATGTCACAGACTCGGTCTTCATACACAATGTCTTACAAACTCAATCTCATCTCAAAGAAACTTACAGTCGTACCTCAGCTTTATAGACATCCCAACCTACAATACACATTCCAGTACGGTAAGCCCATTGGCTATTTACTATCGTGCTTTGAAATCATCATGACCTCCTGTGTAGGGGTAAACAGTTGGTCTTTTGTCATCTAAACATAACAAGCATACACTTCAACAATACTATCCCCATTGTGAAGAATGGTGGTGGCTCACTGATGTTTTGGGGGTGTGTGAGCTCTAAAGGCATGGGGAATCTTGTTAAAATTGATGGCTGAATGCAGGATGTTATCAGAAAATACTGGCAGACAATTTGCATTCTTCTGCACGAAAGCTGCGCATGGGACGTGCTTGGACTGTCCAGCATGACAATGACCCTAAACACAAGGCCAAGTAGACCCTCCAGTGGTAACAGCCGGAAAAAGTTGAAGGTTCTGGAGTGGCCATCATAGTCTCCTGACCTTAATATCATTGAGCCACTCTGGGGAGATCTCAAACGTGCGGTTCATACAAGACGACCAAAGTCTTTGCATGACCCGGAGGCATTTTGCCAAGACGAATGGGCAGCTATACCACCTGCAAGAATTCGGGGCCTCATAGACAAATATTACAAAAGACTGCACGCTGTCATTGATGCTGAAGGGGGCAATACACAGTATTAAGAACTAAGGGTATGCATACTTTTGAACAGGGGTCATTTCATTGTTTTCTTTGTTGCCATGTTTTGTTTAATGATTGTGCCATTTTGTTATGACCTACAGGTGAATATGAATCCCATAAGAAATAAGCATGTTTTAAAAACATGCTCACTCATGTTTTTTAAAAAAAATGGTACATATATTACCAATTCTCCAAGGGTATGCAAAACTGCTCATTGACAGTAGTGATTGGAGGATGACATCAGGCATTCTCAAAGCAAAGTTTATATTTTTGGATACATTTCTTTAGGATACATTTCTTTAGGAAACATTTCTTAAGACAACAGTGAATCTTATGACAATAAAACGTATACCATTATGTTTATCGTAACAAGAATACTCCAGTATGTAATTAATAATAGTATTTTGTACAATCATACAGACAACATGTCAAACAAAGACATGGTTCATAACAAAAAATTATAATAATAAAAGTAATATTAATAACTATACAGTATATTTTATGTTATGGTCTCCTCTCTGAGAAATAATCCTTAGTTCTTGATGACTTATTTTAGGAGTTCAATGATGGGCAATAATTTGGTAGTGGTGGCAAAGAGGATGGTTGCTAAAACACGTTGCTGAAAAAAGCAGGACAGAGAAGCAGGGTAATGTCACATGATTGATGGATCTTTTTTATGCAATTAAGTAACAGTATGAAATCAATGGTAAGAACACTGAGATTCAGGTAGTGTAGAAGTCATTAGAAATCACTACAGTATAGTTCATGCATTTAGTAACTTTAACACTTTGAATATTAGGGAATATCACTCTAAAAATACTGCAAAGGAACTGAAGAGTGTTCACCTATTTCCTTGAGGTTTGGTGTGAGGGACATTGAAGGACATTGTGAGGGGACACAAGCTACAGTTTAAAGCATGTTGGGAACCCTTCTCAAATAACCTGTGAGAGCCAGAAGTGCACTGAGTGTTGTGCAGTAGATATAATTCTATCGCTGATTGGATGTGTGATGAAAGGTTGTGGCGACCAATACTTGCCAAATAAAAAGTGCATACACTTCTAACAAACTAATGATGTAAGTGGACCATGATGTTGGTGTACTATCATTCTGTACTTTCTTAGGACTATAACACATGCATACAGTTTTCCTTTTGTAACCACTTACGTTAGCTAGATGTGCAAGACTCATACTAAATGAACCGAATGCAGCTGTGCAAGTCAACAACATACCGTTATCTAGTCAGTTGCACCGTGGAGTTAGATACCTTCATTACTTTAGTTAAGCTACAGTAGCCTAGCTGGCTAGCTAGTCAACCAGATGTAGGCTGACATAACTAACTGTTAGTTAGTTGCCTGAAGTCAAAAACACACTCAGCATTGTATTACCCATTGGTGATGCAGTCACATATTGTTATACAAATAAACTTTATACTCACATTTCAGGAAAAACGTGTCCTAGCTACCTATAGACTCTAATCAACCAGGCTCCAGTCTGGATATTCCATAAATCCCACCAAGCGAGCCCTCTGACTGAAACCATGCACAATTGTCGACTGAAGGAAAATGTGTCAAAAATGTGTAATTACAAAATGCCGATCCGTAAGAAAACTTAAGAGTTGTAAACGTAAGTCAACACTAGTAAATGTTAAGCAACAGTTGTAAATGTTTTACAGATTTGTGTTTTATTTGTGAAATATGTTTTTACATATTCACAGCTTTTATTTATATTTGTGAAACATTTACAGATAATATTTACAGATAATGTTTTATTTACAAAATATATTTTTGTTTACAAATCCAATTATTATTTGTGAGTTGTGATGAATATACGCACAGATTTTCTAGATACATTTACGAATATTGAGACACATCTAACTCCATATATTAGATTTAAAAATTAATTATTGTAAAAAAACTAGTAAAGGCCAAACGAGGCTTCATTAGTGTTATTTTAGCAGCAGGATATTATGCTGGCAGCACTCAGATTTTCTTTATTACAATAAAAGCCATCATTGAAATTTATAAGGCAATATAGTTAACAATCTAGTCAGTAAAAAAGAACAGACTAGAACAACATTGGAAAGGACATTAAACATAAAATATACAGTATATTGCCTTATATATTTCAATGATGGCTTTTATTTTGAAAAAGAAAATCTGAGTTAGTGCTGCTAGCATAATATCCTGCTGCTAGAAGAACGGTAATAAAGCCTTGAATGGCCATCCCTACAAAAAACACACAAGCGCAACTCATTGTCTGGAGTCAAAATCAAGAGGCAAAATCAAGGTTCAGTTTAGATCGAAAGAAATCATTTGAAAATAGTAATTAAAGTTCATTTTAAACGTTATGCTATTTATCCTATCATTACAACTTTTAAAATGTACTAATACTACTATTTTAATCTAATAGATGATAGACCAAATACCTTTTTTGGTCTATTAGGCTGATAATAAATGAGAGACTTGGAGATCCAAAAGATTAAAAGACTTATGCTATCTTCTCCTTAGTTATTGTAATTCCTTCCGGTGATCGCAAGGTGAAAAGGACCTTGAGAAAAAGTTAATAATAAATCTGATCAGTTTAATCGAGTCTTGACAGTTACAGTATTATCAATAGATATGTATACGTAACATAATCACTTGACAGCTGAATAACAGCCTACTGTCCTAATATTTATTGTAGCTAATGTTTATTACTTTGGAACATTAAGGATGATAATAAATTATATCCTTGGAGATCCGAAAGATTGAAAGACTTACTTCCTCATTAGTCGTTACCTTCCATCGTTCTCAGGTGATCCAAAGTGCCTAAAGATCCATGGATCATCGTGCATATCGTTCATCGTTCCTTCCGGTGAAAGAGATTTGAAGATCCGTGGATCATCGTTCATTTCGTTCATTGGTCCTTCCGGTGAACGAGATTAGAAGATCCGAAGCTCCTACTGAGATGAATCATGAAACCGAAAAGATTTGTTCAAAAATAACGAATCATTCGCAAACGACTCATCACTAACACACAAGCAAAAAGCAAATATACAGTGGATATAAAAAGTCTACACACAACTGTGAAAATGCCAGGTTTTTGGGATGTAAAAGAATGAGTCAAAGATAAACCATGTCAGAACTTTTTCCACTTTTAATGTGACCTATAGTGTGAACAATTCAATTGAAAAACAAACTGAAATCTTCGAGGGGGAAAAATAAAAACCTTACAATAACCTGGTTCCATAAGTGTGCACACCCTCTTATAACTGGGGATGTGGCTGTGTTCAGAATTAACCAATCACATTCAAACTCATGTTAAATAGAAGTCATTACACACCTGCCATCATTTAAAGTGACTCTGATCAATCACAAATAAAGTCCAGCTGTTCTAGTAGGATTAATAATTTCCAAAGCATTAGATATACCATGGAACACAGTGAAGACAGTCATCATCAACTGGAGAAAATATGGCACAACAGAGACATTACCAAGAACTGGATGTCCCTCCAAAATTGATGAAAAGACGAGAAGAAAACTGGTCAGGGAGGCTTCCAACAGGCCTACAGCAACATTAAAGGAACTGCAGGAATTTCTGGCAAGTACTGGCTGTGTGCTACATGTGACAACAATCTCCCGTATTCTTCATATGAATGGGCTATGGGGTAGGGTGACAAGACGGAAGCCTTTTCTTACAAAGAAAAACATCCAAGCCCAGCTGAAGTTTGCAAAAACAAACATCAAGTCCCCCAAAAGCACGTTGGAAAATGTGTTATGGTCTGATGAAACCAAGGTTGAACTTTTTGGCCATAATTCCAAAAGGTATATTTGGTGCAAAACAACACTGCACATCACCCAAAGAACACCATACCCACAGTGAAGCATGGTGGTGGCAGCATCATGCTTTGGGGCTGTTTTTCTTCAGCTGGAACCGGGGCCTTAGTCAGGGAGGAGGGAATTATGAACAGTTCCAAATACCAGGCAATTTTGGCACAAAACCTTCAGGCGCCCGTTAGAAAGCTGAAGATGAAGAGGAAGTTCACCTTTCAGCACGACAACGACCCAAAGCACACATCCAAATCCACAAAAGCGTGGCTTCACTAGAAGAAGATTAATGTTTTGGAATGGCCCAGCTGGGCTGTGCACAGGAGATATCCTCGCAATCTGACAGATTTGGAGCGCTTTTGCAAAGAAAAGTGGACAAATATTGCCACGTCAAGATGTGCCATGCTAATAGAATCCTACCCAAAAAGACTGAGTGCTGTAATAAAATCAAAAGGTGCTTCAACAAAGTATTAGTTTAAGGGTGTGCACACTTATGCAACCAGGTTATTGTGAGTTTTTTATTTTTCCCCCTGAAAGATTTCAGTTTGTTTTTCATTGTGAACAATTGAATTGTTCACATTATAAGTCACATTAAAGGTGGAAAAAGTTCTGACATGATTTATCTTTGTCTCATTCTTTTACATCACAAGAACCTGGCATTTTAACAGGGGTGTGTAGACTTTTTATATCCACTCTATTTAACTATATGATAGATTATGGGCATGAGGAACTTAACACAACGCATATGAGCTGACTAACTCTGAGCAAAGGACAATTGAGGGGATGTGGTGCTGTGCCTGTTACAGCTTGTGCTAGGTCCTTTTCTGTTATTGTGGACCATTATAATGGGCAGATCTGATCTTAAAGACCCATTTCATGTTAAAATAATTTCATGTCCAAAATCACAAGTCCCAACCCCTTCTTTATATCTTACACAAGAAATTCTACACAAATTCTACACATGCATTGTAAAACATGGAAGATCAACACCGGATGGTAATAAACCATCTATTACATACCCGCTTAGGTTAACATCAATTGCCTGTGGGAACATTCCAGAACCCTGGCGCCCTTTTGTTGAACAGCAAACATCACACTACATATCGTAACATCTTATGCCTTGGGAATTTAACATTCCCGAACCCTGGCGCCCTATTGTTAAACATCGGACTTATCATTACTTATCTTAACATCGAATGTCTGGTGAATTTAACATTTCCAGAACCCTGGAGCCCTATTGTTAAACATCAAAACCACCATAAATTACAAACCGCACACCCCCATACCATATTTCATTCCCTGGACATGCATACGTCATACAGGAAGTTACAACCCCTAATATACGTCACACCGGAAGTCCCACCCCTGCATTCGTCACACAGGAAGACCCACCTACCAAAGCAGAAGTCCCGCCTGCCAAACCGGAAGTCCCGCCTACTGTCAATCAATCATTCAAAAGTGACGGAAGCCATCCTATATTAACTACTCAAGAGTATAATAAATCATAGGTAACTAAATAGCCCTACCAAGCCTGGGCCCAAACTGAAGTCATAGTGCAGAAGTACTGTACGATTTACTAGCCATAGTATTACTATATTACAGTATTAAAACCATGAATGGTTGGTAAAGGTGATGTCCTTGAGGTTCCTTAAAGAAATTAAAAACAATCAACTTAGTATGAAAAGATTATGCAATTACCATTTTTAAAGTGATCCCAAATATTATACCACTACTCCCTTATCATTTAAATTTCCGCAGCCACCCAAAAAAGGGAAATTTAATTTTCGATTCTAGATCAAACCATTTGTACAGGAGTTGAAAAAAAGCCCTGATCAGTTATACTAAGGCTCAAACTAATAAAATTTTAAAAGTAACATAAGTAGTCATTAACTTAATCTGTTTTCTTGCACATCACAATTGTCGTGGAAATCACTAAATGGGAAAGGCACAGAGACCGTAGATTCTTTTCACAAGTAAAGCTTTATTCAAGATTTGCAAACCTGGAGCAGTCAACAATACTCTCAGCAGAGTCAGTTCAAGAGCTCTCAGTTGAAGTTTAAGTTCAGACCTATATACATTCAGTACAGCCCATTGTGTCCCCCTCCTATGCATGGTTAGTCTACATGTCTCACCAGCTTCTCTGCGAACTTTGGCTTAGAAAGATAACAAGATGTTTACAGCCCTTGAGAAGTTTAGCCAACACTATAGCTATCTGTTGTAGGCACATCCTGTACAAGTGAGCAGAGCCGAAACACACAATGGCTTTACTAAATTACTGGATTATACTTAGAATAAGCAATATGATTTCATTGTACTGTGGAATAAGAAAATTTCTACCACATAGCACATTTTTAAGTTTCAAAAGATTGCGACCCCCTGCCATTCGCCTCACAATGGTTTGTAAATCTCTCCTTAAAAGATTTACCAAGTCCAAAGATACCCCTTGTGTTACCCTTCTGGTCGAAGGTAAGCCCCTAAGTTTTCTAATAGATGATTGAGTCCTTAACCGTGCCTTTATCTGCAGATGGTATTCCAATTCGGCACCACTGCCCCCCCAGCACTGAGCAGTGGCACCTCGTTCAGATACAGTGCGTGCATGGGTGGCTGACTTTCAGTAAATAGTTCAAACAAAGGATGTGTTATACATTTTTTTTACTTCTAACACTCAATACAATTAAACACATAACCGTTACCAGCCTTGATTTTCTCTACATTGAATTACAGGTCACACTTTATGTTAGCTAGCGGTTAGCTGACGTTTACTAGCTAGCTACAGTAAAATCAACCAGTGTTTGCAATTGTATGAATTCGAGTCAATGAGAGAAGCTTACAGGGCAATGCTTTGAGCCTGCTTTGAGCAAAACTGTAAAACTCACTTGCATTGGGTGGGAGACAGTACCTCTGTGATTGAACATTGTAAACATTCAGAACGGCAGCACCAGTCCGCTGATAACAAGGCTATATCCAAACAAGAAAAGGAAAACACCAAGCTCCAGGCTGCTCAGCTCATGTATTATCAGGGACAAGGTCAGCAATTCAGCGTAAAGTGGGGAGGAACTGGTGGTTTTCGAAAGAGTGGAAGAAATCGGGAGGGAGGACGAGGCCGAGGGAGAGGTGGACAGGGACGGAGCAGGGACCAGACAAGAGATCAGTCATGTTACAATTGCGGTAAATATGGTCACTTTTATAGAGAGTGCCCTGAACCGGTGAGACAGGAAGTTGTGGGTGGCGGATGGCAGACAGGACCACCACACAATGTCACACTCAATAAACCTAAGGATGACTGAAGTGTAGTGAAGACAGCTGACAAATTTTCACAGAAGCAGTTCCTTAAGAGATTTACCAAGTCCAAAGATACCCCTTGTGTTACCCTTCTGATCGAAGGTAAGCCCCTAAGTTTTCTAGTAGATACTGGTGCTGCAATGTCTGTTATCATGCATGACTCCATGTTGAATTTTCCTATGTCAAGTGAAACTGTGCGCACTGTAGGTTCTTCTGGTGTAGAGATGATTGAGTCCTTAACCGTACCTTTATCTGTAGATGGTATTCCAATTCGGCACCAATTAATTTTATATACATGTTGTCCCTGCAATTTGGCTGGCAGAGACCTCATGTGCAAATTGGGCATGGAAGTTACCTGTGAACCGGATGGTCTTGTGATTACACAGTCACAGATATTGATTCAGTCTGACATTCAGACAGGTCCAGATTGGCATTATGCATGGGATTTACGACCAGATGCAGACCTTATGCGCCTTGGTGAAATCTACTCCATTGTGCACTCTTTCTAGAAGCAAAATGGTTTGGTCATGCCTGAAGCGGGATTGCATTGCACTTCTCATTTCTCCCCATTGTTTAGGGACTTAAACTACAAGAAGAAATGGCTAGTCAAACCAGGGTCTGAGACTGTGATATGCAGGAATGTGTATATAGGACCAGACTGTGTTTTAGCGGTCCAGTTAACAAGCAAACAACAATCATTGTTTAGCTTTACTGATAGGATGCCCCACATTTCAATAGCAAAGACAGATCAGGTTAACTGGGAGGATGCTGGCCCCTGGCTGGAAACTGCTGGACGTGAATGATTGGATTACCATGAAAGATGGTTCTAAATTCTCCCCCACATTGCATGTTTGGTGTGTTCCATTCTGTCGGGCTGCCCAGATCCAGTGGGGTGTTCATGGTGTTGACAGATCTATGCCTCTATTGCAGACAGTCTCATTGCCAGTTGTTGATTCCCCGCTGCTTCAGGGTCTTCCTGATACACTGTGGGCTAAAGATAAGTTTGATATTGGACAAATGAAGGTCGTTCAGCCTCTCACAGTCACACCCAAATCCACGATCAGGCCCAGTAGGGCCCAGTACCCTCTTAGTAAGGAAGCTGAAAAAGGGATTGCTATTGTTCATCATTCCCTGGTAGGGAGGGTTGCCATAATACTCTGCCCTGATTCTCCATGTAACACTGCCATCCTTCCTGTTCGTAAAGCTAATGGGGATTGGCGATTTGTTTAAGATCTTAGACCTGTTAATGAAGTAATACATGCTCATTCCCTTGTTGTTCCCAACCCTGTCATTGTCTTATCTGATGTTCCACCCACCACAAATTGGTTTTCAGTTATTGATTTGGCTAACGCATTTTTCAGTATTCCTGTGGCAAAGGAATCTCAATATTGAGCTTTTACGTTTTGGGGGAAGCGATGGACCTGGTCCGTCCTCCCTCAAGGGTACGCAGAGTCTCCGGCTGTCTTCTCTGCAGCGCTTGCTAAAAATTTGGAAGGGTTCGTAACTCCGGCTGGAAGTAAGCTCATACAATATGTTGATGATTTACTCTTGTGCTCTGAGACTCAGAAGGATTTTGAAACTGATACCAGAGCGTTATTGGAATTCTTAGCTGAGAATGGCCACAAAGTTTCCAATACAAAATTGCAACTTGTCCAACAATCTGTTAGGTAGGCCATGACATCAACAATCTGTTAGGTAGGCCATGACATCACACCTAACGGTAGATCGTTGGGTCCAGAACGTGTTAAAGCAGTGCTGGAACTCCCCAAACCAATAACCAAAGACCAAATTATGAGCCTTTAGTGTGTGGCCGGCTACTGCAGAGCCTGGCTTCCAGACCAGCCACAAAATGGCCATGAAGGACAAAATTGTTTGGACCACTGGCGGACTGACTTCAAAGCTGTTTAACCTCTTTGTCTGTGAAAAAAATGGGTTCATGTCTTCTGTTTTGACACAGGACCACGGAGGGAAGCAGCGGCCGGTGGCGTACTACTCCAAGCGATTGGATCTAGTCTCTCGGGCTCTGGTCTGCTGCCTATGGGCAGTTTCCGCAGCTACTGAAGCTGTTCTGGCGTGTGCAGACATTGTTGCCATGTGCCCTCTCACTGTTCATGTTCCACGTGCTGTTCATTCACTCATCTCACAGGCTAAGACAGCACATTTGCACCCTGCTAGGTTACTGCACTACCAAAACATTCACCTGACAATGTCTCATGTTACGCTAAAGAGATGCACTGTTCTGAACCCTGCTACTCTTTTGCCTACAGATGAGGATGGTGACCCTCACGACTGTGCTGCCATAGTGGAAGAAGTCAGTAAGCCACGACCCGACCTCTCAGACACACCCATTGATAATGCTGATCTTGAGTTTTTTGTGGATGGCTCAGCCCAGCGTTCCCCCAAAGGGGAGCCCTTGGTAGCATATGCTGTCACTTCAGCATTAGAGGTTCTTGAAAGTGCTAGATTACCCTCACACCTATCTGCTCAGGCAGCTGACCTGTTTGCGCTCACTAGAGCCTGTATTCTAGCCCAATATCAGTCTGTTAATATCTACAAAGACAGCAGATATTCCTTTGGGGTCGTGCATGATTTTGGAACTCTGTGGCGCCAGCGGGGCTTCCTAACAGCATCTGGTAAGATAATCTGTCACTCTAGGTTAGTTGCTAATCTACTGGACTCTATCCTACTACCAGACTCCATTTCTGTGTGCAAATGTCCAGCTCATACTAATGCCTCTGATCCCGTCTCTAAAGATAATGCTGTAGCTGACATGGTTGTTAAGCTGCTGCCACGTCTCTTGTCTCCCCCATTTTGCAGATGATTTCTCTGTCTCCAACTGATGTTTTCTCTCTTAATGACGTTTCTGACTCAGTTTTGCCTCAGTTCATCTTAAACGAGCTGTGGCCCAGAGAACGTGGCAGCGTTTCTGAATGTTGTTTATATCTGGTTTCTTCTTTGCATGGTAGAGTTTTAACTTGCATTTATGGATGCAACGACGTACTCTGTTCACAGACAATGGTTCTCGGAAGTGTTCCTGAGCCCATGCAATGATTTAAACTACATAATTGTGTCTGTTTTTAATGCAGTTAGGGCCCAAAGATCAGGTCCATCCAATATTGGTTTTTGGCCTTGTCCCTTGCGTACAGAAATTTCTTCAGATTCTCTGAATCTTTTAATGATATGTACAGTAGATTATGAGATCCCCAAACTCTTTGCAATTTTACATTGAGAAACGTTATTTTTAAATTGTTGCACTATTTGCCCACGCAGTCTTTCACGGCGTGGTTAAAACCCCTTCCAATCTTTACTTCTGAATGACTCATCCTCTCTGGGATACTCTTTTTATACCCAATCATGTTCCTGACCTGTTGCCAATTAACCTAATAAGTTGTGAGATTTTCCACCTGGGTCTTTTTTTGTATTATACAACTTTTTCCAGTCTTTTGTTGCCCCTGTCTCTGCTTTTTTGAAACGTTTCTGGCATCAAATTCAAAGTGGGCATATATTTTTCAAGGAACAATATCATTTTTTCAGTTTCAAGATTTGATATGTTGTCTTTGTCCTATTTTCTACTGAATATAGGGTTTAAATGATTTGCACATGTGAGGTGCGAGGGTAGCGAGTGCGTAAAAAGGAGAAGCAAAAACGAAAAAATTACCAAATGGAGAATCGCTGCTTGTCTGTCTCTTTTAATGGCAACAAGGAAATGAACCACACGGTCTCAAACTGAATGACACAATAACCCGTGAGGCGCAGTTGAAAACAAGGAACTCAAATAGACAACATAATGACTGAAGGAACCGAAAAATTTAAATTCTATCTTTATTTACATATTCAATGATTCTTCATTATTTTTATATAGACATGTATACCTATGTACTTAATTTCTATCCTTGTAGGCAATCATTGGAATGTTAACAGTTAACATTTGTTTCTGTAAGGTGTAAATGCAGGGACAAAAGTTTTGCTTGTTATTGCCTAGCTTGCTTGCTTCTCTGTCATATGAGATGGCCCTAGAACAGATTGGAATGTGTCCATAATTGATAAGGGGTCTATTCTTCAGGACTAGTTTTGTTATCCTTAGGTCAATAAACCAACCCCCACACCTTTAGTTAGGGGATATAAACCAGAGTGGCGTTTGGGGAAGCTCTCTCTTGCATTTTCCTCACTCCTGTCTGCATCTTCAATCTCCGGAGAACTTTTATCTTGGATACTTGTACTGTGATTGTAATACTCTCTTCATATAGTGAATTCATTTGTTACATTAATTCATTGACTATTTGGGATTCATCTAAAATGGGTCAAAATCCAGTTCCACCATGACTTACAAGAAACAGGTGTTTGTGAGTGTGAGGGGTGCGTGTGCCATCGTTTCCAGCCGGCAGTTAGTACACCGACGAGGTGTAGCGCCGGAGAGGGACAAAGCACTAGGTGCCAAGCGGCGGAACCGTCACAGCACATCTTTGCATTCTGATTTTATTTCCATTTTACACAGCATCCCAACTTTTTTGGAAACAGGGTTGTACATATAATTATAGTATCAACAAAAAGCACATATATAAAGGAGGGTTAACAATTTTTTGTATTGATAGTTTGACTTAGTATTTCCAAATAAAAGTTGATATTTTGACCAACATGTTTCAGTTTAGGCCTGCCTCAATTGTAATCAGGATTTATACACCATTTTAAAGGTGTATAAAAGCAGAGTAATTTCCTATATTTTTTTCACCTTTTGATAATGTTCAATTTGGGATTAAATTATTGCAATGACAATGTGTTAATCTAACTGGATTTTCACAAGACAAAACAAAACTATTGTTTTTTGTTTCCATGGTCATTATTGTTGTTGTTAAAAAAAGTTTTCACACTTTGGACCATTTTTCCATTGTAATTTTATTTGTAACCTTGTAATTTAGATGATATATTAGTATGTTAATATTATTTTGAAAGCACAGTGTTTTGCATAAAGAGTTAGTATAAAGCACAATAATTATATTCAAATACAAATGATAGGTAATCTAAACAAACACCATCAAAATAAAAATAAAATACTTTCTAGAAGGGCAAAAATATTTTACCCAGAAATGTAACTATCAACAGCTATGTCATAACAATCATGCCATAGTTCAAGTACAAATTGGCTTGTGAACACTAACAGGGAAAGAAAATTGTGTCATTTTGTAATTTTTTTATGAACTATAACCTTAATATTTGTGAACAAATGCAGTTGTTTGTTGTTATTCAGCCAGGGCAGCTTCTCCATCATTCCCTGGCATATCACCTGATGCATCATTCATCATCTGCTTGTAATGACTCTTGAAAAATCCAGCCTGAGAAAAAGAGAGGAATAGAGATGATGTCACTCATAGTAAAAATGATAAACTACAGAAACCATTGCGAAATATGCAGTTAACATACATTTCTTTACTACTATAAACACACAAAATTAAAAAGGCTGTAAAAGTGTCTGTAAAAGTGGTTCTCTATGATGTTTTATTTAGAGGAAATCCTTACCTTCAAACTACTTATATGTAGCTTATGAGCAGAGTAGAGCAAAACAAATAGCATATACATGTTTGTGAATGTCTCAGATTTTCAGAGACATGTGTTCAGCAGTGTGTGTTCAGTAGTGTGTAGCTAAACCATTCTGACATGAGTTTTTTAAAGAAAATACAGTCCTGGGCATCTACACTTGTATCACAAATAGCTCTCAGGACCCATTAATCACAGACCTTGGTATCTACAGATGCGAAAGTTGACAAATCCAAAAGTACATCCCTGAAGTGCATAAAGCTCAAAAAGTGTCCATAGGTCTCATTGGGCCCATGTAATAACATGTGAAGCAATATGTGATATCAAACTACACATGCTAAATCCAGATAATGTGAAGTGTTATGTGATGTCACATGACTTCATATGGGACAATACATTTGATATTTCCCCATGTAAAATATGGTAGTTTTTTTCTGTAAGGGTCAGTCTAGTACCTTATACAGCCCAGCAGTGATCAAAGCTAACAGGAGCAGACCTCCCACAGCACCACCAATAATCTCCTTTGTGAAGTTAACCTCAGGGTAGACCTCCACTTGAGTTTCAATCTGCAGATGAGAAACATGCAATTTCAACTAAAGATCATTTTTCAATAATATCAATAATACAACAAGGTATGTGAATGAAAAACAGGCTACCGTCTGGACAGGTGGGTTGTTTTTTGAGTCTGAAGAAAAATAGATGTATTGGTTCCTGTCGTAATCAAGAGTGGCTGTGCTGACCAAGCTGAACTGGGCAGACTCGAGACCAATCTGCAGAAAATGTGAAATGGGATAAAAGAGGTTGTTGTTACTAATGTGTAAGACAAGGCAAGTTTATTTATATAGCACATTCCATACATTTCCATACACAATTCAAAGAGCTTTACATTAGAAAAAACAAATATCAGGCAAACTCGAAATACATTTCGCATTAAAGACCAAGCATACAAATAAAAACATCAGAGGGCTAAAATATAATTAAAAGGTAAATAAAAGGCAGAAGAATACATAAATGTTTTGAGTCTAGATTTGAAAGTGGTCAAGGTTGGAGCAAGTCTAAGATTTACTAACAGTTTGGTCCAACTCTGTGCAGCATAATGACTAAACGCTGCCTCACCAACCTTTGTCCTTACTCTAGGAACGGTTCGCAGACCAGACCCTGATGACCTGAGGGGTCTAGAGGGTTCATACTGAGTAGGTCTGAAATGTAACTTACAATCAGTTCTATGATATACAGGGAGCCAGAGCAGAGACCTAATAATTGGTGTAACGTGATTTTTAGTTTTCTTAGTCAGAACTCGAGCAGCAGCGTTCTAAATGAGCTACAATTTATTTTTTAGAAAATAGGCCATTATAATAGTCCAACCTACTGGGGATTAAAGTGTGGATGTGTTTTTCTAGATCTTGTCTGGACATGAATCATCTAATTAAAAATTAAAAACATCTAAGTCGTGTTTTTAATGTGTTAACAGGCTGATTTTAGGTATAAATTATTTTTGGCTATTGAAATTTAGATCAGAATCAATAATTACCCCAATATTTTTAACATGGCTTTTATTAAAGGATAGTGTCAAGGTAATCTATTTTAATTTTATATTTATTTAGTTGAAGAAAGTTCTGGCACATGCAATCATTGATTTGTTCAATGCACTGACGATGTGATTCAATGAGACCATAGTCACTAGATGAGAGAGCTATATAAATTTGGGCGTCCTCTGCATAATTATGATAAACAATTTTGTTGCTTTGCATGATTTGGACTAACGGTATCATATAAATGTTGAATAAGAGAGGCCAGAGGAGAGCCATGCGGAAGCTCACATTTCATGCGTGTTCTCTCTAATACATAGTTTCCTATGGAGACAAAGTATTCCCTGTCTTGTAAATGAGACTTGAACCTATTTAGGACCATGTGACTAAGACCAACACAGTTTTCCAGTCTGTCTAGCAGCATTGTATGGTCAACTGTGTCAAATGCCGCACTAATGTACAACAATATACAAAGATGTACATTTTACCTGAATCAGTGTTAAAATTAATGTTGTTTGAAACTTTAAATAACAACAAGAAGAGTCTCAGTGAGGTCATGGGGCCAAAATCCCAATTGGAAAGAGTCAAAGTAACCATTTGAGTTTAAGAAATTGCTTATTTGTTTGAAAACTATTTTTTCCATGATTGTACCTATGAAGGCTACATCTGATATAGGTCTGTAGTTGCTAACTACACAAAGGTCTAGGCTACGTTTTTTTTAACAGAGGCTTTATGACTGCCATTTTTTTTTTATCTTTGAAAAAGGAGGCAAATTCATTGAATTTAACGGTGGAGAGGAGCTCTGGGGCTGTTGGTGCTGAGGGGTTTGTCAACAGTAGCACATTATGTATGTGAACTATTAATGTTTTTGTTAATGATGTTAGAAAAAAATGATTGTTTAGCGCATCTCAGTTCTATATTATAAGAATGAACTATCTCTCTATAGATGTCATAGACAAGTGACATTCTGTTTTTAGCCATTTGCACTCAGCTTTTTGGCAATCTCTTTTTACAGATGTTGCGTTTTTCCAAGGTGCTTTTTTCTTGCCAGTAATAATTTCAACCCTTGCAAAACCCATTCATAACTTTAGAACCGGAGGTTATAATTTTAGAGTGAAAGTGAAAATAATGGACTGTAGTTAGGCCAAGTCATTAAAGAAATTTGTAACGGCGGTGGAGGAGAGGAACCAGGCGCAGGCAGAATGCAGGTAACGTTGGTTTTTTAATGTAAACAAAAACACAGAGTACAAAGTAAACTTCAATGAAAGAAAAGGGGCTGACTTGAAACAGCAAAACGGAAGGCACTCATCAGTTACGCGTGGGCATGCAAACGACAACAACAACACAACAATGACCGACAAATGTGGGGAGCAGAGGGGAAAAATTTAAACACATACTAATGAAACGATTGGGGCCTGGTGTGAATGATTGCAGACATGTGACACGAAACAAGTCCGGGATGTGTTTGTGAGTGACGGGAACAAGAGATGCATGGTACGGTGGCGCTGAACCTCACCGTACCTTGACAAAATTATAAATTTTGGCGGCCGGTAAATGGTTAATAGCAGAACACAAGAAGTGCATTTCAATACAGCTTACAGATGTTAAAAAGATGAAAAATCACCAAATGGTGTATGCTTGCGCTGATAAATGTCACTAAATAAGGCAGCTACTCCAACCCCTTTCCTGACAGCCCTAACAAGCATGTTAAAATTTGGATGGGCTGACTCCATAAGAACTGCTGGGCCGTTCTTTTTCAAGTCATGTTTTGGTTAAGAACATGAAATTAAGTTTATAAGTACTAATAAGTTATAAGTACTCATTAGTCTATGTTAACAAGGAAAATAGACTGAGACTTGGATCACTTTTCAGGCTGTGCACTGTGTAGACATGTTTACACAACTGTTCAAATGTAGTGTAAAAAGTAGTTTTTGTCCATTAACATAACACCAAATTGATTAGAAATACAGTGTAGACATTGTTAATGTTATGAATAAATATTGTAGCTGGAAACGGCAGACTTTTAATGGAAAATCTACATAGGCGTACAAAGGCCCATTCTCAGCAACCATCAGTACTGTGTTCCAAATATCAGTACTTTGTTGCATTTGCTAATCCAAGTTTATCATTTTAAAAGGCCAATTGATCATTAAAAAACCCTTTTGCGATCTGGTTCTTTTGCCATAGGAGCAGAGGCGTTGCTAGGATCACAATACATTCGGGGCTTAGCCCCCCCCCCCACGAGAAATAAAGTACAGGGTTTTGAATGTATATTGCTAGCGGCCTACACGTCTACATTGTCATAATACGCAATCATAATTATAGATTAATAGTTCAGAGGCTATTTATTTATTTATTTTTGGTCAATTTGAGTTCCGGGGCTATTCATAAAAGATCTGGGGCATTAGCCCCGGACGTCCAGGCCTAACGACGCCACTACATAGGAGTTTGGCTCCTTTTTAAATCATAATGATAACAAAAATCACCCAAATGGCCCTGATCAAAAGTTTACATACCCTTGAATGTTTGGCCTTGTTACAAACACACAAAGGTTAAAATGTTACAAAGGTGACACACAAAGGTTAAAATGGCAATTAAAGGTAAATTTTCTACACCTGTAGCTTTTTAAATTGCAATTAGTGTCTGTGTATAAATATTCAATGAATTAGTTAGCTCACACGTGGATGCACTGAGCAGGCTAGATACTGAGCCATGGGGAGCAAAAAAGAACTGTCAAAAGAGCTGCGTAACAAGGTAATGGAAATTTATAAAGATGGAAAAGGATATAAAAATATATCCAAAGCCTTGCAAATGCCAGTCAGTACTGTTCAATCACTTATCAAGAAGTGGAAAATTCGGGGATCTCTTGACACCAAGCCAAGATCAGGTGGACCAAGATAGATTTCAGCCAAAACTGCCAGAAGAATTGTTTGGGATACAAAGAAAAAAACCACAGGTAACCTCAGGAGAAATACAGACTGCTCTGGAAAAAGACGGTGTGGTTGTTTCAAGGAGCACAATATGATGATACTTGAACAAAAATGAGCTGCATGGTCGAGTTGCCAGAAAGAAGCCTTTTACTGCACCAATGCCACAAAAAAGCCGGGCAGCATGTTATCAGAAAATACTGGCAGACAATTTGCATTCTTCTGCACGAACGCTACGCATGGGACGCTCTTATACTTTCCAGCATGACAATGACCATAAGCACAAGGCCAAGTTGACCCTCCGGTGGTTACAGCAGGAAAAGGTGAAGGTTCTGGAGCGGCCATCACAGTCTCCTGACCTTAATATCATCGAGCCACTTTGGGGAGATCTCAAACGTGCACTTCATGCAAGACAACCAAAGACTTTGCATGACCTAGAGGCATTTTGCCATGACAAATGGGCAGCTATACCACCTGCAAGAATTCGGGGCCTCATAGACAACTATTACAAAAGACTGCACGCTGTCTTTGATGGGGGCAATACACAGTATTAAGGACTAAGGGTTTGCAGACTTTTGAACAGGGGTCAGTTCATTTTTTTCTTTGTTGCCATGTTTTGTTTTATGATTGTGCCATTCTGTTATAACCTACAGCTGAATATTAATCCCATAAGAAATAGAAGACATGTGTTTTGCCTGCTCACTCATGTTTTCTTTACAAATGGTACATATATTATCAATTCAAAGTTCAAAAGTTCAAAAGGTTTAACTGTCATTTGCAATAACAAGTTACGGCAATGAAATGCTTGGTTTTCCTACTCCCGACAGTGCAGTTAAAAGTTAAAAAGTAACAGTATTTAAAAAAATAAGATAACACAATCAAGTCAATCAGTAACAACACGATACAAAAACACACATCAATTCAGTTCAGGATCCATCTGCACATAGTGGGGTCCAGACCCAGATCCCTGAGCTTAACCGCCAGCTTGTGGGGCACAATGGTATTGAAGGCTGAGCTATAGTCAAAGAACAGCATTCTCACATATGTGATCCTTTTGTCCAGATGAGAGAGTGCAGAGTGGAGGGTCAGAGCGATGTCCTCTGTGGATCTGTTTTGTCTGCAGGCAAACTGTAGCAGATCAAGAGTTGCAGGCACGGAGTCTGTGATGTGTGTTTTAACTAGCCGCTCAAATCACTTCATGATGATTGGTGTGAGTGCTACAGGGCGGTAGTCATTCATGCAGAGGACTTTTTGCTTTTTTGGCACAGGAACAATGATGGAGTTTTTGAAGCAGGTGGGGACCACTGACTGACGTAGCGATAGGTTGAAGATATCAGTAAAGACATCAGCCAGTTGGTCAGCACAGACCTTGAGAACACAGCCTGAGATGTAATCTGGTCCAGGAGCCTTGCGGGTTTTAATTCTTTTTAGGGCTTTACAGACGTCTGACCTCGTCATTTGGAAAGGGCAGCCATCCTGGTCCATTTGAATATCCATGCCAGGGATGATGTTCTCAAAGCGAGCATAGAAAGAGTTCAGTTCCTCTGGGAGAGAAGCCGGCACTTCCCCCACAATACCTGTATTGCCTTCATAGTCAGTGATGGTTCTCAGACCACTCCACATGTTCCTGGTATTGGAGCCCTGGTGGAGTGATTCTACTTTGACTCTGCATTGACTTTTTGCAGTTTTTATTGTCTTCCTGAGATCATACCGGGATTTCTTATAATTGTCCATGCTGCCGGAGTTGAATGCTGCAGTCCGTGCCTTTAGCATGGCACGGATACCACTGTTGACCCACGGTTTTTGATTAGGAAATTATTTTGTAGTTGTACATGGTACAACGTCGTCAATACATTTGCTAATAAAACCGGTCACTGACTCTGTGTACTCATTGATATTGCCTCCAGACGTATCTCGGGAACATTTCCCAGTCTGTGGTGAGGAAACAGTCACGTAAATCAGCGTCCGATTCGTCCCTCCATCGTTGAATGGACCTCGTCACTGGCTTCTCTTGTTTTAGTCTCTGCCTGTAAGCAGGGAGCAACAGTATTGATGCGTGGTCTGATTTGCCTGAAGCAGGACTGGGGAGGGCCTTATATCCGTGAGGAAATGGAGAGTAGACATTGTCCAGTGTGTTTTTCCCGCGTGTTGGGAAGTTGATGTGTTTTTTAAACTTCGGTAGGACTTTCTTCGGATTGGCGCTGTTAAAATCGCCAGCAACAATAAAGGCAGCCTCCGAATGTAAACATTCAAGCCTATCGATAACTCAAAAAAATTTGTCGAGCGCAGCCCCAGCGTTGGCTTGGCTTGGGGGGGATGTACACAGCTGTTAAAATGACTGATGTAAACTCCCGGGGTAGATAGTAAGGGCGACATTTAATCATAAGATACTCCAGATCAGGAGAGCATCCAGAAGAGATACAGTGGATATAAAAAGTCTACACACCCCTGTTAAAATGCCAGGCTTTTGTGATGTAAAAGAATGAGACACTGATAAATCATTTCAGAACTTTTTCCACTTTTAAAAGGGGCAATAGGACGATGGACGGGGAGTACGATCGAGAGTTGGACGATGATGGTTGGGCTCCAGTTAATAAGTCCGGGTGGGAGAACCTGGCAGTTCAAATCAGCAATGTTGCGGGAGCAGTGGTTCAGGCAGGACAGGAGAAAAAGGAGGCAGAGAGGGTGAAAGGACGTTTGAGGAAGTAGGTGGAGGAGAGTAGTGTACAATTAGACGAATGCAGACCGCTTAGCAGTCTGATTTGGAAGAAAGTGAGAGAATGTGAGACAAAAAGGAACGAGGCAAGTAGAAAGAAGGAGGCAGTGGGTATATTAGCCCGTCACGCCTGGAAACAGGAAGAGACAGGACAGGAACAGGAGAGACAGGATTGGTTCCAACTGGCAGTTTACTGCCAGGGTGAGATTTCACCTGAATAAACCTAAGAAACAGGCAGGGAGTGAAAACCCTCCGCCATATGATAAATCAGGCTCAGCACCAAGTGCCCCTCCGGCCAGGCTATATCCTATTTTGGCAGTAACGGG
>JACXGI010012653.1:0-22305 GCA_016801175.1 Esox masquinongy | reverse complement strand
CTAATTTTCTGAGATACTGAATTTGGGGTTTTCATTAGTTGTCAGTTATGATCACCAAAATTATAAGAAATAAACACTTGAAATATATCAGTCTGTGTGGAATGAATGTATACATTATACAAGTTTCACTTTTTGAATGGAATTACTGAAATAAATCAACTTTTTGATGATATTCTAATTTTATGACCAGCACCTGTATTTCACAGATGTTTGCTTAATATTCTCAGGTAAAGAGCCTTGTGGGAAAAAAAGGTAATTATGGACCAAGATAGATTAATAAAATATCCCTTTCTCCGTCAGTGGGAGGCAGCAAAGACAAGTAGTGAAAATATTTCCTAAAGCTTCACTGGTTCTCCTGAATAGTGTGAGGTCTAATTCATGTTAACGGCCTAGTCAGTTTTATCAAGGAAGTCCGGCATCTGGAGATGTTGCCGTGTGGAATCATTGGGAGACATTGGAAAAGATTATCATTCCAATAAACAGCAGGTCCAGACAGAGAATTTCTGGCTTTAGTGAAAGGCCTGGCTGGGGAGTGGTTCTGGCCGTTATGGGCCTGGCACAGACCGGCGGGAGGGGAAGCAGAACCTGGGAGAAGTGGCAGGAGGATGGACATGGAGCATGATCAAGGACTGAGGCTGGAAGCAGTCTGATAAATTAAAACCGTAAGCAGAGGGACTTCAGAGATCCTCTTTATCTGAAATCAGTTAAACGGAAGTCTTACAAGCCATATATAAACAAAACTCTTGACAAGGCAACCTACCCCCCAGAAACACTAATCATGAAACTCCTTTCTAT
Organism: Esox masquinongy; assembly: GCA_016801175.1. NCBI lineage: Eukaryota > Metazoa > Chordata > Actinopteri > Esociformes > Esocidae > Esox > Esox masquinongy. The sequence continues at coordinate 21,510 of JACXGI010012653.1, read as the reverse complement.
TTGATGACAGCCTACATTCCATCAGTGGATAAAATAAACAATCACTGCCTCGCTGTATAGCTGCATCATTGAATCCCGGTTTGAAACATACTGGCCACACCCAGGGGTCCAGCAAAGGGAACGGCCTGGGGTGGACGTCAGACAAGGCTGCCTAGTAGTATCAGGCTCTAGTGACTCCTTGTGGTAAGCGAGGAGACTGCAAGCTCAAAAGTAGCTGTTGGCCGGGGAAAGCAGTCATCTCCTGGGCGTACACTGTGTTAACAAGCAGCTTGGCGCGATGTGCTTTGGAGGAAACGTTTCAATCTTAGAATCTCCCGCACCCATGGTTGCTGTAAAGTTCGAAGTGGTCGGTCAGTGATATCATGAACTCATGTAGACACATAGCATAGCTAGTCACCACCAACTTTTTTGGCATATACGATAAATATAGGCAAAAGTATACATACCTGTACAGCCATAGTTCCATCCACTCTGGTGTGTAGAAGCTTGTCAGTATCACTGACCAAAAAATATTCATTTTGAAACTGCAGTATAAGTCAACTATCTAATTTTGAACGCAGCATTTGCAACAGGCAACCTTTTCAGTGATGGTTGACTTTACCTGAAGTTTGTATTGGTTGTTTAACTAAAATGTAACCCTGGACTAGTTTCCCATGGCCTATATAGTACTTTGAGGGCAAAGAACTATCTGACATCAAGTTAGATGGTAAAAATTAGATTCTCCTTTAAAGGTTTACTCCTACTATTGAAAAAAAACATGATACTGACGCTGGGAAGAGTAAACTGTAGTTAAATGTGATAAGGCAGTTGGAATAACTGTTGAAACAACAACGCATGGTAGGGCAGTTGGGAAAAACTGTTGAAACAACAATGCGTGGTAAGGCTGTTGGAATAACTGTTGAAACAGCAACGCATGGTAGGGCTGTTGGGAAAAACTGTTGAAACAACAACGCATGGTAGGGCTGTTGAGAAAAACTGTTGAAACAGCAACTCGGGGTAAGGCTGTTGGAATAACTGTTGAAACAACAACGCGTGGTAGGGCTGTTGGAATAACTGTTGAAACAACGCGTGGTAGGGCAGTTGGAATAACAGTTGGTTACAGTAAACTAAGCAAAGCCAAGCCCAGCTGTCAGCCACTCAAGTCAACGAAATGAGGGAGCAGATTCCAACCAGGTTTATAATAGGAACAGGGCATTTGACAGTGATCCTCAAACCTCTCCAGGGTACCCACAGCCATCTCACAAAGTTGTTGTACCCCTGAACCCGATTCACACAGTAAAGGGCTTGATAATTAGTTGACAAGTTAATTCACATGTGTTAGTTCTACTATGAATATATGGAATGGCTGGAGGTCCCCAGGTGAGGTTTGAGAATCACTGCTCTACAACTGACATAGTTATTCTGCCAGAGTCACACACTAAGAGGCAAAGGACACTACAGAACACAGACCTTCATACTAAAACATTCCCACGCTTCAACAGGACAGCCTCAACAGGCTGAGGAAAAAGACAAAACACTTGCATTCCTCAGTCCCTCACTGAGGGTTCTGAAAGCAACCAAAACCTGCCTAACGCTACTCAAAAACACCAAACGCCATAATTATTGGCACCACTCAGAATATTTCCTAGTCTTGACTGAATTACGTTTATCGTGTCCAGCAACAACATTGGGAGCTGGCAGTTCATTACGCTGAGCCGTTTCAGCTTTTACCAACGCCTGATGACTCCTGTCAATAACCACATGACTTGCTCTCCAGCACTCAGAGCTATCGGGCATTAGGGAGGGTCACTGAGAAATAAGATAACCAACTGACTAATCCGCTGCCTTTAGTAAGGCCCACCACCCAGAAAGAATACATGTACTGTTATATGACCGAGGCCACATTAAAGGAAGATCAAGATATCCTGCCCTGTTAGTAGATGTTTACCACGCATTTCTGAGTCATATTGTTTGACTTAACAAACTACAAGTTGGCAGCAATGCATTTGTCCACAACTATTTACTCATACAGCGATGTGTTCCAAATAACTACTCTGACATCAGCTGTTCATAACTGCAAGCTGTTCTGCATTTCAGTACATTTACTTCAAATAACACTTGTCAGTGTACTACATACTAGATCACAACTCGCACTAGCGTAAGGAAAAAGCCATTTTAGGTGTTTGATATCTTTATTACAGCAAGCAGTTTTCAATCCAAATTACTTTTCAAAATACTCAGCTATCTCTTCTCTGAACACAACAGCTGATATTCTGAGCACTGACACTGTAACAGGAAATAAAACAATGGAATGTTCACATTTTTCAAACATTTTCAATTATTGTAAAGTTTTGCTATTTTTTTGGTGCTTTTTTAACTTTTATCATCAAGGTCTAGATTCATCTTTGCCAGACCCGGCAGATCGTGTATTCATTTTTGTAAAGAAATACTTTATTAATTTTGCGATGTTTTCAGAGTTTTCTGTTTTTCAATGTTTAATTTTTTGTAAATTTTTCTTCGGTGAAGCAAGTATCAAGATTTCCCGTCTCTGAAATAAAGAAAATGTATTTTTTTTATTACTCAAAGCATTGTGTACAGACATGGGAGTACAACCCCGGTAAAAAAAACAAGTGACATGACTGATAAAATAAATAAACCTTGGGTCACTCACCGGTTCTCAGCTGGGGACTCCAGCAGGATTGGTGGGCTTTTGGGCGGCCTCCTTAGCCTGGTGTGCCTGCAGCACCGCCACAGCCTCATCCACCTTGGAGCGGAGAGACTCCGGGGACTCCAGCATGTGGAGAAGCTCAGAGTTGTCGATCTCCAGGAGCATGCCGGTGATCTTCCCGGCCAGGCTGGGGTGCATGTTCTGGATGAGGGGGAACAGGCGCTCACCTAGAAGCGGAGGGAGAACATGAGGCACCATGAATACGGACGGAGACAGCCGAGAGGACCACAGACAAGCGGGACAGAGATCAAATCCCAGGGTGAACGCGTAGACAGGCCGGGGGGCGTCTTGTCTCAGTCAAACAGCGAGAATCACAGGAACTCATATGTTCAGACATTTGTATTAAAAACATCACTGACAAAAAGCATTGTGGTCTGGGCAGATCGACTGCCTTTCAGCTCAAACGTCTCCCACCCAAGCTTTAACTCACCCAGCATCTGCTTCTGCTCCTGAGGAGGAGCCGCAGCCAGCATGGAGGCGGTCAGCGGCTCCTGTCCCTGGACATGGACGGCCGGCTGCTGCATGGGCACCTGGGGCTGGCTGGCCATGTGCTGCTGGGGGTTCCTCACTCCAGCAGCGTACTTGTACTGGGGCATCCTCACCGGGGAGGCGGCGGTGGTGGCGCCGGGGGGACGTTGGCTCAAGGCCTGGGTGGCTGGGAACAGAGGAGGATCCTTAACACACAGGAGTCTGGGATCACATACCGTGGATCCCCTCGAACTCAAAGGCCAGTTCCACTACATTTTTCATTGCAACCCTCTAATCGGGCACTTGATTAGACCCCGGGACACCAGGTGGGTGGAATTAATGTCAAATTAAAACAGGAAAGAAGCAGGCCCTCGGACCTCGTAGGGTAAGAATCGAAAAACCCCGCTTCACGTATACCCAAGAACAAACCGCTGGATTTTCCAGGGAAATTGTGGCAAGACGATTGCTGTTTAAAAAATGAAAGTAGGCTAAGGGCTCTATAGGTCTCACACACGGAAAAGACAACTACACGTTAAATATTATTAAAATGATACTGACGATTAACGTGAAACTCACCCATTCTCTGGCCAGCCATCATGCGCGGCACCTGGGAGGACGAGGGCCTCATGGGGCCGAATGTCTGGGGTCTGGGGGCGGACGGACGCATAGCGTTGGGCATGTTCTGGAAGTCTGGACGGTGGGAAAAAATACAAAACAGATGGCGCAATTAGGTTCTGGCCACCGTTGCTGCTGAGCTATGACCCCCCCCCCAACAGAAAACATCTGGGATCCACTGATAACTACACTCACGTTGTGGCCTGACGCCCTGGGTGGCCCAGCGGGGGCCGGGCCTCAGCTGAGCCAGCTGGTTGGTGGAGTAGTAGGCGGCGCGGTTCTGAGCCTGGGGAATGGCGGCCATGAAGTACCCGGAGGGAGGGGCAGGCTGGTAGGGGTTGAGGACCGGGTTGGGCACGGCCCTGACGGTGGCCATCCTCTGCATGTACTGGTTGGTGAGGTGGGCCTGGCGCTCCTCCTTCCTCTGGGCCAGCGCCACGTACAGCGGCTTAGTGGCCACGATGCGACCGTTCATCTCCGTCACGGCCTTGGTGGCCTCCTCGGGGGAGGAGAAGCACACGAAGCCGAAACCCTTGCTGCGGCCACCCTCCATCATGACCTGTACGGGGGAAACACACGCGTTCAGCCGGTCGGTCACGGTGTCCAGATCCTAACTGCGTGGCCGTGTGTCTGTCTGTGGGCGCATGGGTTTAATCACACTGCTACACAGAGCAGGCAATAAGCTTAACGCGCCGCGTCACTCTAGGCAGAGTTATCTTACACCCCGGCAACAAACACCAGGGGTCATTTTCAGACTGTGCCAAAACAACAGGGTGTTATCAATGCGGTCGTGGGCTCTAATCTCGAGGTTGATCCTGACAGGTAGCGGCTCCAGCGGGCTGTAAGACGGTTTAAGTACCTTGGCACTGGTGATGGTTCCGAAGGGGGAGAACTCCTTACGCAGGCGCTCGTCGTCCAGGCCGTCGTCCAGATTTTTGACGTACAGGTTGACACCCTGGTAGCGTGTCATCCGGTCCTGTTTCATCTGCTCAAACTTGCGCTTCAGCTCCGTCTGGCGCTCGCCCTTCTTCTGGGCGCGGCCCACGTACACCTGGCGACCGTTGAACTCCTTTCCATTCATCTCGTCCACCGCCTGAGGAGAGGACAAAGAAATCAGACGGTGGGCCTCATCTGCCTTTCCAGGGGGGCCCGCTGAGGTGAAAGGCAAACATACCAGAGGGACGGGGACCTCTTATTCTACCTGGAGGGGCAATGTAAGAACGATTGGCTTGACTCACTCTTTGGGCGTCCTCGTGCCTCTCAAAACTGACGAAGCCAAATCCCCTGGACTTGCCACTGTCGTCGGTCATCACCCGGATGCTCAGAGCCGGTCCTGGAACCATAGAGTCCAACCAAAAACGGCATTAAATTCTGGATTCCACACAACTACAAAACCACAGCGAAGTTCGGGCGAGACAAAGAACCCATGGCTGGCATGTATTCACTGGTCCACAGCGGCAAAACCGTGGTGCAATAGAAAGGTTGTTTCCTATCAGCCAATACAGACAGGCACCTGGATGTATCATTGTGTGCTTCTGCTTTGCTCCACCCCCGGGGGGTATGTTCAGCAGGGATGAAAAAACAGAATGGGGACGCAACAGGAACAGACTAAATGTTAAAGTTTTGCAACGGTTTGCCACGGTCTTCCCTTAACAAACACACCCAAGGTGTTGGGAACCTAACATGCGGCAGACACTTACCATATTTCCCAAACAGCTCACGCAGCTTCTCGTCATCCATGTCCTCTCCAAAGTTCTTGATGTACACGTTGGTGAACTCTCTTGCCCGTGCGCCGAGCTCAGCCTCGCGCTCTTTGCGGGATTTGAAGCGGCCGACAAATCTATTGTGGGAGAAGAACACAGTATCGTTGATTATGCAGAAAGGCTTTCACTCTGACGGGAAAAAGAGGCGCCGCGGAAGGAAAAACCAGAGACATCCAACAGTAGGGAATACACCTCGTAATATTGGTTAAATCCACATGAGGTACTACATCAACCACTATGTCACTGCGACGGCCATTAGGAGTGTTACGATCACAGTGAAGCAATTAATGGGGCAGCGGGTTTAGCTAAGACAAGACAGAATGAGTCAAATATTAGTTCAAACTCAGTTAGTCTGGTAAAATTAGAACCCAAACAAAAAACATCTTAATTCTTCTCGAACCAGGAGTTAACTGCGAACCCATTCCTAACTAAAGTAAGTTTGAATTACTGTTTCAGGTAAAGATGTGCCAATCTATTACTTACAATGTGAAGTTCATAGTGAAGATGGATCACACTTACACTTTTCTGTCATTGAGTAACATGCCGTTCATTTTCTCAATGGCTCTTTCAGCAGCCTCCTGGGTCTCAAAGTGTACAAAGCCATAGCCCTTAGACCCATTCTCATCACAAACCACCTTGGAGAAGAAAATTAGAGAGCACAGGCAATGTTTTTGAAAACATCATGCGTTTAAAAAAAAAATTAATTCAACGACAACTGCATGATCTTAACATGCTAAAGAACCACACGGTATTACGCAGCCAAAACCACACATCCAAAACAGTCTCTGCCTACCTTGCAGGACAGAATGTTGCCAAAGGCTGAAAAGGTGTCATAGAGGGCCTTGTTGTCGATGGACTTGTCCAAGTTCTTGATAAAGATGTTGCCCACCCCACTCTTCCTCAGGGATGGGTCACGCTGAGACCACATGATGCGAAGGGGTCTCCCTTTGATGACGTCGAAGTTCATGGTGTCCAGTGCACGCTCGGCTAGGAAGGGAAATAACAAGCGTTTCACTTCCGTATTTGGAAACAGCCTTAACAATACCTTTGGCGAGAGACCATATGGCAGTGGCGATGCGCTGATAAACGAATTAATTATTGATGATACCCACACCATATAAAGGCTTAATAGTAACTAATCCTACATAGCTGCACAGTAACCAAATTCATAATCTGGGATGCCTACTATTCTATAGGCCTAATGTTATTCACACCGCGTAATGCCATTTTTGGTGCAACGTGCGACCCACATGACGTTTTCATTGGTGCATCCATAATGACCACTCTTCATCAATACTTACCATCGGCTGGCTGTTGGAAGTTAACGTAGGCATATCCGAGGGATCGGCGAGTGATCATATCCCTGCAGACTCGAATCGAAAGGATGGGCCCGGCGGGGCTGAACTTCTCGTAAAGCATGGCCTCGGTGATATCCTGGTGCAGGTCGCCGACATACAGAGAGGCCATCGGGTAACTGGGCGCGCTCGGATTCATGTTTGCTGGCGCGTGATCACAGACGATTTAAAAAAGATATTCCGGATGAAAACGTTACACTGTAAGACAAATGCGTGCGAAATTGTCAAAGACCCCCACTCGCAGCGAGTACTCGTTATTTAAGGGGGAAAAAAAGGTTTTCGGTAAACGTTACCTCGCAAGAAGGCCAAAAAAGCAATGCGGCTGGCTAATTAATTCGGCTACCTAGAGACTACCAAGCTACCCTTAACTTCTGGGGGGGAAAAGTCGGACAACGTTGGTAATAACTACCTACAATTTCTTAAGGTACGAGTAGTTTTGTTAACGTTACAATAACAGATGCGATAGACAAAAACGACGAAATATAAAAGTCCTCAAAAATGTATTAGCAGTTAGCTATCAAGGTTGCTAGCCAGCTAGCTGAAAATCACCCACGCCTTCAACAATGATGCTATCAAGGAACTAAAATTGCCTTCTTTTCGATTTCTCGTCCTAATTTCGACGGGTTACTTGTTAATCCTGCTTCACCGAGTTTTTTTCTTACAAAAATATTCTTCCCTGTGTTTATTTTTTTAGTTTTTTGTTTTTTTGATAATAAAATGTGTGCCGAGGCTAGCTCCGGAACACACTCTAGCGTCGCTACGCAGAAGGGAATGAAAGTACGGTCATGTGGTGTGGAACCCCCCTTCCAAGAGATCTCGTGGGCTCTCGTTTCTTGCGTCATCTGATTGTATCCACTCGAGATTTTACGAATCAATAGCCCTAACGATGATAACACTTTTTCTCTCGTCATTCAACCAAAGATAAACATTATTTAACAGCAGTCATTTTCTTTTAAGTAGTCCTGTGGTAAATTATCCAAGGCTTTTGTAGGATTTGTCATAACCAGGCCCGGCGCCACGGGGGGATTTTTTCCCCCATGAACACTGGAAATGGTATATGAATTAGATATGCCCCCTCATTTATAAAAAATAATAAATCACATAATCCTAAAGGCGGTCCTGGTCATAACTCTTATCTTGACTTGCAAGCTGCTGTTGTGCCCTCCCCCATCCAAGTGATCCCACACATGTTAAATTAGGTTGAGGTCTAGATGTCTTGATTTCCTGCTGTCCCTCAAGTGGCATGTACTTTTCAGCAGATGCAGAAAGTGTTTTGGGTCTTCCAAATTTACAATTTCCTCATGGCATTTCTTGTTGAGATCCGAGTAGATATCTATTCCCTTTTGAACCACATAAGAAATTCTTATTGTATTAATTGCATTAAGTTAATTTTTATTGTATTAATCTATTTGTATTAATTGCAATGTTATATAGGGTCTTAACAAGCAATTAAACACTTGCCATCCAGTTAAATAGATTTAAACAATTTTCTCTGGTGGCCTAAGACCCTGCCTAGAACTGTAACCTTGGTTGTTAAAGTAAATGTTAGAGATTTTGACAATACCCATCAAACATAGAGGGCATTTTCCTAGGTATTGTTCCGAATTTGCATATATCCAAATTAGTTGTATAGTTACTGTTTTTTCTGGCATTTTATGATGTATTAGACAGCAAAGTGGTGAAAGAGGAGAGTGTTGCTGAAAAAGTAGTATGTCAGATTCAAACCCAGATCATTTGAGTTATGTGGGGTATTCTGGATTCTTTATTAGGTAACAGCAATTGTGTGAGGAAAAGCTTTTTATTATAATTGAGGGTTCTCCGAAACAGTATTTTTGTTCTAATTTTGTCTATCAGAGGGAGAACGTTAGTTTAGGTGAATCGTATATTTGTTTTACAACATTTGTTTTACAAATGGCAAGGTCCCGATTTGCTTACCATATCATATTATATTTAAGGGTTGCCTAAGATTGAAGAACGCATTTCTGTTAGGGATAAAGCCAATCTAATCCGAATGGACTAGTTTGCCCAGGACAAACTCAGCCTGTTAGCCAGTTGACTTTATACATTTTTTTATGTGTTGAAGAACTGGTCTATATGACCCTACCTCTACTTCAAAAAATGTATTAGAGTTTTAAAAGGCCTCTATTCCCCTGCAATTCTTTATGGTTAGATTACAAGCATTCACAAAATCCAGGAAATGAAACCTGTCTTGCCAGCTGTCTTGTTCAGCTAGTTCTGCCCTTTTTGAGTTTCAGTCTGGATGCCAGGAATTATGTAAAGATAGGGGCTATGAAGATAGCCACTCAGATCCTCTTAAAGGGTTTCCCACAGAAAAGGACAAGGCTCTATGTTGTCATTGATTTCTAAAGACAAAATTGATTTTAGCTTTAAAGTAATCATGGAACAAATCTGTGTGGGGGCACATTGTCATCCAATCTCAAGCAGTAGGTAAGTAGTTGGAAAAAAGGCTGTTGTTTTGGATATAGTGGCTGCAAATCTGAAAGTAAGAAGATTAATCCCTGTTGGCAGTGATTCTCAATAGATAAAAAATAACCGTTCTGGATTGTTTGAAAACAAATTTTTAACAACATTTTTCTCCATTTCCAGTTTCAATCAATTGCAGCTTGATCTGTTTTTTCCAGGCACTTTAAACAGTTGTTTGTTGGCGCTACTGTTGGACTCATTGCTTCAAGCTGCTCAAATTAAATGTTATTTTGAGAAAGTCACTCCAAAATCATCAATCACTCTAGTTAATTTTCATTAAGCTCTTTTTACATTGGCAGCTGTAATGTACATATACCTAGCCTAAAACCCAAAGGGCAAGCAACACAATGTTGAAGCCCAGTGACCAGGAAAAACTCCCTAAAAAAATTAGGAACCTAGGAAGAAACCTAGAGAGGAGCTGGGCTCCAGCGAGGTGAACTGTCCTCTTCTGGCCGTGTCACACCTTTCATAAAAGATATTCAAACGTTCAGATGTTTGAAATAACATTAATTACAATAACATGACAGTAATGTGATGTCAACTGTAAGAAAAGGAGATGTCTGCTGAATCCCAAATGAACCCCTTTCTCTGTCCCCTCGGCTTGTCCCCTTCATTTGTGCTCTCACCCACGACTGCAGTTTGCAGAGACCTGACACATATAAAATGATTAACCAAATGTTTGTGTTACTGAGGTTAATTTTGTCTAAAATGGTGAGAGTCATGCTAATTGAATGTGGAACATCATTTTAGTCACAAATGTGTCCTGAGTTTGATGGGTATATTGATCTGGAGGTCACCCTCTGAGTTTTATTCGCAATACGTGGAGGGCACTCAGAGCAAGATTGCAGGGGTAGGGTGGAGAGACTGAGTGTACCTGAGGGTGGCGCTGTTACTAATTATTGCATGCAATTAGTTGAACCTACCTGTAACATGTAATGTTGCATGCATTCCATAATTCTAAGGATGTCAGCACTCACCTAACTTTCATAAAATGTATGCACTTACTGTAAGCCGCTCTGAATCATAGCATCTGTTAAATGACAAAAAATGTAAATATTTTCTTGGTTATTTCATGAAACCCAGTAGTGTCCAACATGTTTACACAGCAGAGGCAAATACTTTTGTAGTGCTGTTGTACTGTTTTTTAAAGATGTGTGTAGAACCTGTTGTAAAGTCAAGTGTTTTCTTCAGAAAGTCGAGGGATCTGCTCAAAAACAGCTACAGTCTGCTTCTTCCAGATTCCTCCCACGGCCACCAGGGGGCGCAGTCAATATGACAACGCCAAAATAACGGCAAAAATAAACCCAAACCTGCAGTGGTGGCCTTCAAAGAGGTTTCTTAGCTTGAAGGATTTGCCCCTCCCCCAAAGATATTGAGAATCTATTGTTACTCATGTTTACTGGTGACCTCGTCAACAGTGTGGCTCAGTTGCACCTGTCTCTGTCCGTCCCCAGACGGCTGGTGCTGGGTGGGCAGGCCCCGTGTTTGCAGGCCCTGGGTGGGAAGGTCCCGGGTGGGCAGGTCAGGAGTCAGTGGCAGGGTGGGTTTCACCTCTAAGCCACTGAGTGAAATCCCAGCATATGTAATGCGGCTCGGGCCTTGGATCCATGTCCAAAGCCGTACACTGACGCCTAGCCCCCTACCAGTAGATTGTGCCTTGCTAGTCAAAACGTTCACTACAGATTCCAGATTGAGACTCCTTCCACTGCAGTCATTTAGGTGACCTCAAAGTCAGGGCTGTGTTGTCTCGAACCAGAGTGTCATAGCCAGCAGTGAATGTGTGTTCAGACCCCACCGTTCAGTTTTTGGGCCCATGAGATGGAACCCATTGATTTCTGTGACCAGTCAGACAGTTCTGCCATTTTTGAGAGCAGGGAATCTAGTCACCTTGCCGAGAAGAAAATAACATCTGTGGACATGGCACGTTTGCCTGCAGGAAAGTGTTTGGGCAGCAAGGCAAACATGGATCTGAAATGATCCGTTGAGGGACTGCATAGGTTGAAAGTGGAATGTTTTCCACTGCTAGTCTCACTGTTGCTGTAATTATTTTCAGGAAGACAGTCCATTCCCTCCTGAACAGCATGTGGATAGCCTCCCTGTGATGTCCTAGACCCAGCAGGTAATATAGGCAGACAGTCGCACTGCCACCAGACAGACAGGCAAACAGACAGATGGCAAAGCCAAATCACGCTCTCCCCTTTTGACCCTAATCGTTAATAATGTGATGGAACCTGCAGTTGACTGTTTATACCTGATCCATTAAAACACTTTGAGAGGTTAGAAGACATTTGGGAAAGACAGGAAGGTGAGCTCTCCACAGCTCCAGCTCTGAGTGGATGAACCCGCATATTTCTTAGTCAGTTGTTACATTTGTAGGAGCAGTGGCACATCCCTGCATAACGATACAAATATTTACACCCTCCCCTTGTACTGTAAATAAATGTGTACCCCCGCAATAATGACCACAAATAACTGTATCCACCCTGTACTAATAAACAGAGATTCTGACCATCCCCCTTCAGAATGGTTTTTTTTTTACACAGTAGATGGCCCTGAGGGGAATGGGTTGAATAGTGGTAGAATGGAGGTAGAATGCACAACCCAAATCCCTTTCATTTCTTTAGCAACGTGGCCTGATCCAGAGTGCCTCACGGGGCAAACAGTGTTAAGCGTCTTGTTCAGGGAAAGTATAAGACATTTATCACCTTGCTGTCGCAGGTATTTGGAGTACTGGTCAAATGCTCTAACCGCCATGGAACCTACCTGTCGTGTTCCAATGCAGTATTAGCTGCCTGCAGACAGTGATCAATTAATGGTGATTTATCTTTTGATGCTGAATTTATAACAATACTATAGTGATTCTATGTACTGTTGAATTAATTAGGAGAATCAGGATCCACAACAGACAACACATTGAAATCATAAGCCAAAATGCAGCCTTTGTACTATCAAGACACTCTGTCCAGTGGACCCAGAACTGACATTATTAAATTGGAACATTCAAATAACAGGGATTACTGCACCATCAGTCAAATTACATTACTGTTTTGGATCATTGTGGATTCTGTGGTGCAAAATATGGAATTCATAGTTGACTTAATGAAGGCTAGTTGGCAGCCCCAAACCGTAATGCAGCCGCTTTCATGCTTCACAGTTGAAATTAGGTTCTTCTGATCAAGGGCAGTTTTGTTTTGGCGAAACACTTTGTGTGGCACATCTGTCCAGGGCACCATCTTTCCAGTAGTTGTGGCCCATCTTTCCAGTAGTTTTGGTCTTTACCCAGGTGTTCTCTGGCAAAATGTCAGTTGTGTCTTCATATTCTTTTTGGAGAGCAGAGGGTTCTTCGATACTGACCTCCTATGTAGGCCAAGTTTGTGCTGTCTCTTTTTGACAGTTCACCCATGAACTTTGATTGTGACAAGAGAGGCCTGTGGATCTGGGGTTCTTAGAGATTTCTATGAGCATCTTTGTCAGCCCTTGGACTGAATTTGGCCTGGATGAACAGTCCTATGTAGATTGCCAGTGGTCTGGAATTCTTGTAGATAATATACGTCAAGCAGTGGAATGATGTGTTTCCAGTTGCTTGGAAATAGCTTTGCAACCCCTCCCAGACTCATGGTCATCAACAACTTTTCTTCTGAGGCCTCAGGTCTTTTGATCTTGGCATGTTACCACACACCTATATAGTTAAGACCAAACCAGACCACATTTCATATTTTTATGTCTGGAACCTGCCAAGTTACTCAATTATTTTACCTGTTTTGGTGCACTTCATTCTTATTCTAGCCATTGTGATACAATTTCCTTATACGTCTGTTTAATTGCATAAAATGTTTCAAAGATTCATTTCTTGTGTGTCATTTGTTAAATCAGATAACCTTTACTAATAAATGTGGTTGGAATGTAGCTCATATATCCATATGACCGAGTATGTCAAAACTTCTACGAGTGAGCACTGCTTGGTCAGGATCCCACTCATTATGCCACAAATTCTGTCACTTTTGTTTTGAGCAAACCAGTGTACTTTGAACAGGGGAAAGAAACCCACTCCCAAGTATAAAAGGAGACTAGAGGAGTATCAGTACAGATTGATCATTGATCAGAAGTTGAAGAGTAGGATTATTGAGCGCCTGGAAAGGATTAGGCAGTAAATAACAGGAAACTAATTCTAATCGGTCTCCTTCCCATCTCCACTCCTCTGTGACTCAAACACGTCCCATCATAAATGATTCAGACAACAGATCAAACAGCCTCATTTCCTATAGGGAAATACATTGTTTTGTTTGTGCAAATCAGACAAACTGAGTCTGGCTATATTAGTACTGATCCCTTCATCCCCCTACTAGGGATACTCATGGTACCAGTACATTTGGTCAGGCCACACGCAGATACTCTTTCAAAGGCAGGAGGAAAATATTAGAAAAATTGGATCTCTTGAAAAATTCAGACTGAACATTTAACTTTTAAATGATCTTTTTATTCCACATACATGAAATAACATATTTCCCTCCAAATAACAGTTATGCATGGGTGTTTTGTATGAAAATTTCAAAGACATGGACAAAGCTGGCCTGCTTGACAACATCTCCTTTCCCCTCCCGCTAACTAGGTCTCAGCCACATGCAATTTAGGCAAGTATCAAAAGAAAAAGAACCCTAAATTAAAATAAAAACCTCAATCGGAATAAGCAGTAACTAGATGAGGACGTGGGAAAATGCACCCTGTGCCGCTCTCTCAGGCAGTGTGCCCTTTGTTCTAGAGCGTTCTATACCTCGTAATGACAAGCACCTTGACGTTTGCAGGCGCAGCTACAGGGAGGAATAAAACCAGGAGCAGAGTGGTGACGGTGTTATGGAATGTAACCTCTGTCCAAGACTGCCTCTTAAAATGGCCTCCCGATTCCCAAAACCCCATCACCGTTGACCCCCAGCCCAGGTCTATGGGCCACAGAAGTGCACAGTAGAGGGAATAGGTGTCCGCCTGTAAAGCAGCCCAACGACATGAACCACGGACCTTGGAACCATCACCCAACTGCCACCGCTGTCAGTTGTCCAGCTGTTATCTGTCAGTTGTCTAGGTGGCCACAGACATAAAATGGTAGGCTGCTGCCTCCCCCCCGAGAGAGGGCCACGTCGTCAAACAGCAGATTACCCACGCCATGTTGTCAAGCACAAGATCATTAACATAAATACAGAGTATAGCGTAGACTTATTAAAAACCTTGCCACTTTGCAGGAATTGAGAACTTGCCTTCACCCTTCCACATACAACTAGCACACTACTGCTCCCCAGACGAATAATAATATTAATAATAATATTAATAATATGGTCAGCAGGCAAGCCCCCCCCACCTGACCTACCATAACGTGCCCCCCTCCCTGCTAAACATAACCAACCCCCGAAAACCCCAACGATGACTACAAAAGAAGAGTAAACATATAGAAGTGAATGACACGTTAAGACAGACAGACGGAACTGAAGAGAGGTGCTGGCCCTGGCTGGATGAGGTGGTCTGTCTGTCTGTCTGAGTGTTGTTGCTAGATGGATGATGAGCTGACAGGGATGATGACAGGCAGTCAGTCAGTCAGTCAGACAGGGACCAGGGAACAGATCAGTCTCTGCCATCCTCTGCGTCCTCTCCATCTCCCTGGTTGTCAGAGGTCCACAGCTAAAGAGGGGATAACAGAACCAAGTTAGACTGCAGCCCAGCTAAACCCTAACCCTGGGTAGATTAACATCAGCCACTAGAGACTAAACCCGCCCTGGGTTGAGTAACATCAGCCACTAGAGACTAAACCCGCCCTGGGTTGAGTAACATCAGCCACTAGAGACTAAACCCGCCCTGGGTTGAGTAACATCAGCCACTAGGGGCTGGATGACAGGTGAAAATTATTTATCAGGCAATGTCATAGCTTTAACTGTTCTAATGGCAAAAATCCCAGTGATCGTGTCTCTGTCTTGTTCACATTCAATAATGACTTTAGGAAGCTAATTTCAGGGAAAACTATGATCTAGCAAATAACCTATGCCAAAACAATCAAAATATAACTTAGTACATACCCCAGGATTGAGTAAATACACTATGTTGTAGCAAATTATCCTTACTGTCAAGTTATCTCTCAGTAGCTGCATGATCAACGTGCTGTCTTTGTACGAGTCTTCACTCAGGGAATCCAGCTCTGCGATGGCATCATCGAAAGCCTGCAGGACGACAGAAACCAAAGGTAGATATGTTTTCCCACACGTGTACACACAAATCTCTGTTGAATGACGTCCGCCATCAGCCACCATGCTGGGACAGGCGAAACCAGGCCCGTACCGTCTTGGCCAGTTTGCAGGCCTGCTCTGGAGAGTTGAGGATCTCATAGTAGAAGACTGAGAAGTTGAGAGCCAGGCCCAGGCGGATGGGGTGGGTGGGCTGCATGTCGTTCTTACTGATCTCAAATGCGTCCTTGTACGCTTCCTGGGAGTTGCCGATGATGGCTGGGGAGAGAAGTGGTGGGACAGAACTTGTTACAAGCAGACCAGGGCTTCAGGTAAACATTGTCCCCCTGACAGACTGGTGCAGCAGACTTTGAATTGGGCAGCAAACTCACAATTGGGTCACATGGGAGTAATCATATTATTGTAATTTGCAACACTTTATTCTAGTTTTCTGGGTGGCCATACTTGGCTTGACGAGAAATGAAGATGCCATGTAGGAGATTGAGTTATAACAGGCGTTAATCTGTTTTTCCCCAGAGGAACACCACTGCACATGAAAAGAAGTAACATCTAGACAAACCATTTAGGATCGAATAAGAACGTGCCACAAAAAAATGAACATTAACGCAACATGCAGTGGCTCGGTTAGAGAGGATAACACACAGAATTACAGAAAATGTGGATTTGTACTAGAAAACAATAAAAAGGCTATGCTAAACTGAAAGTAAATGTTAGATAAAACATGGGAACAACATTCCCAACCTTATACACTGTCAATAAATATTTATTGCACACACAGTATAATGTGATTGAAGTCGAAGCAGTTTTAGTGATTACCATTATCTGAAAATGTCCTGTCTTTTATACACACCTTCTGCCGAGGAGGGGTTTACAGAGTATTTTTGTCATTCAAAACCTCAGGACAATAGATACAAGAGAAACATAACCCTGAGTAATTTCCTGCTCACCCCTCCCCCTGCCTCTTCCCTTCTTTCATTCAGTAAAATTACTATTAAATCTATTTAACTGCTGAATAACCCCCAACCACACCCCCGCCATAAACAGGATAAATAGGAAACTTAAAATTTTCAATTACATTAAAAGTTACATTGAAAATATCCTTAATAGCTTCGGAGCTGAGGTTACAAATGCAATTTCCAAAGTTCACTCTGGTATGAGTCAGACAACTAAGAACAACAGTATGACTGTGAACAGAACCACTCCTATATGAGTGTGCCTGTTGAAGTCAGTTTCATAGGCGTGGAACACACACGCGCGCGCACACACACACACAGGTGTGGCACACAAGCAAAGGCAACGGAGGTTTATAGAAGACCTGAAGACCTAAAGCCCTGGATCAGAGGATCCAACCAAAGCTGACCATAGACAGTTAACAGATGTAGTAGCCCCTTTTAATTGTTTTCAGCAGTTTCAATCGCCAGTCTGTTGCAACACATTCACGAGTGTCGTACTTATGAACAGAACAATGAATGGGAGTTTGCCGTGCTAAGAAAGCAATATTTTTAACAGCAGCCTGGGATCAATTGAGGGTTAACGGTCTTGAGGGTTAATGACAGAACGACTGGGTTTTTTACCTCAATTGCAATGCACACACCTAGCGTCCCTGATCTAAACAAGTACCTGATTAGAGGGTTGAAGAAAAGAAAAAATCTTCAGAGTTGTGTTTGAGGGTCAATTGGCCAACATTGATTAGCTAGTAGCTAAGTAGCCAACATTGTCTTGCTGGTAGTTTACTGGCCAGCATAGAATCAGACCCGATGATGAACCTAGTGCCCAGATAATGGGATCTGTTTCTCACCATGGCTACCCCACACCATACATGCACACACCCAACTTATCACACGGCTTACCAGCTTTCTCCTCCCCTACAGCGACCTCGGCTAAGTAGCGGTAGTAATCTCCTTTCATTTTCAAATAGAAGACTTTGCTCTCTGCTGGAGTAGCGTTGGGGATGAGGAACTTGTCCAGGAGACCCTGAAGAGAAAAGATTGGTTATAAACAGGAAAATAACACAGCTGTTAAAGTGACATGCACAACATAGCCGGCCCTAGTTGTTGGGGGACACCCAGTACGGATGGGTGAAGGTGTACTTCGGATGATTCGGAACGAAGGTGAACCACCACAATTGATTCCGGTCGTAAGTGAAGTATCGGGTTGTTCCTATGCCAAACGATTCTCTCCGAGAGGGCAGACTCAGGTCCAGACTTTGCTATCGATTGACCTCAGCAGCCAAGATTTCAACTCGGTCTAATTTCCCCATGTATGGTAACAATCTACACAAAATAGTCAAGGAGCGGAACAAAAGTGAATTTAGGAGGAAAAAGGAAACACATCAATAACTGAGGTAGTGTAAGAGGTCTGTATACCAGTATGTGTTCCCATTAATAACTACAATTCTTCGAGGTCCATTAAGTTGGTTGTTGATGATTAGTAGGCCGCCATCATCAAGTGTCTGCATAGACCGCCATCATCAAGTGTCTGCATAGACCGCCAAACCAATTTCAGTCAAAACTGCAACTAGGACAACCAGGAACATTCAATATTGTCTTGGTGAGCAACCGCAGTACAGATTTGGCCTTGTGGTCCAGGTCGGTCATTGAGGAGCATTCATTTCAGAAAAATCTGTGAAATCGCATGTGAAAAGGTTATTTTCGGTCACAGCAATAACAACATTGGGGAACCCGGACACGCGTTGTGAAGTTGACTTATTCTAACAAATTACATTAATCACATAAAATGAATGCATATACCACAATCAATTTCTTCCCCAAATTCTATCTTCATTTAATCGGGTTTAGCGCAATTGAGATTAAAAACCTCTTTTCCAAAAGGGACCTGGCCAAAAACAGCAGCACACAGAAGTTACATAAAATTACAGCCTAAAACACAGATTATCACAGTTCCTTAAAACACTGTCAGATGTAGAGTCCAAATTAAAGGTCAAAACATTTACAGCCCCCCCCCCATATCATTATCCAACATAGATTTGATCATAGATATAAGATCATTCAATGCACTAGTATTTTTTATTTTTAAATCTTTAACTAATTCCAGGTACAGGGAGTAGAATGCTAGAACCTTTTCTCCTTTTAGTACCGGCCTTACGCACTGTGAAGTGGGCAAAAAAACAGTTTTGGGAGCACAGGCAAAATTTAGTCCGCTGAACAATGCTAGAACACAGGTGAAATGGGAGCTGCATAAGAACGGTCCTGTTAATGAAAATGTTCCCTAAGACGGCAAGCTGGTTAGCTAGTTAACCATTTCCAATTAAGTCATTTGTTTCATTATCCACCTAGTGGGAAACTGCTACAGAACAATCTTTGATTTGATGTCTTGTTGTGTTGATTTGTCAAGCTAGTTAGCCAACTACACAGTTCCAGGCCTATAGCTGCCCAACCAACCAGCTTTTACCACCAGGAACTTAGGGTGCAGTAGCTAGCTAACTAAATATTTATAGTAAAGAAGGGGCACACTTGAATTCAAATTTGGAAATTAGAATTGCTGTAAGAAATGACATATGATACAGCCACCTACAATATTATTATTTAAAACCCCTTAAAGTAGCATGTGAGTTCATAGCAAAACCTGTGTAAGTGAATGGGTTTCCCCAATGTTCTGAAGCTTTCGTGCTCGTTGCTAAGGTCAACAACGAGCTTCACATTACTGATGACGCAAACGGGTCTTCCTCCCGAGTCATGATGAAGGTCTGTGTCTCTGCAGTGTCAGGGTGGATTTATACACTAATCAGTTGACCATATCTGAAAGAGACGTACCAAGAACGGCACAACACCTGCTCGTGTGTACCCACAGTACAGCGGAGTTAAGCTTGTGAAATATGTGACAACTTGCATGGCCACCTCAACAACGTAAAAGCAACGGTCACCGCAGAAGTCATGGTGGGAGGAACACCTCAAAGGCACTGCGGCTCTTCCAGAACAGGGTAAAACGGAGCTGACTCCTTCAACAGGCTCAGAGTGTGACTGTGGCCATCTACTGTTAGCTTCGGAGACCACAAAAGGGGGTGCCCCCCCCCGACAGTGGAACGGGGCCAGAGAGGTTGCTGATGTTCCAGTCTACAGCAGGGCCACCATGGTTTGCAGCTCTTCTAGCCTGACAACCCCATTTGCTTGGCTGTACCGGGTTGCCTACACTGCATCAGGGACACTAACCACAGGTGGGTAATGTGCTCTTCTACAGCCTGGGGCTGCTGATGCTCAGCTGCTCGACACCCTGCATAACAACGCAGTTTCTGTTGGTTTGAACGGCGATATCTTGATGCCAGAGTGCACCCATGTGTGGCCTGAGCCGTAACGTAACCAGGGGAAACAGTGGCCACTCGCCACAACAATTTTGAGAAACTGCTAGGCTAGCCAGCAACATTAGAAACTGAAAACACTTCCGCAGAATAGGTCTGGGGGGGAATTCTCAACTTGCGTGAGTGGAGAAGTGCACTATGTAGGGAACAGGGTGCCATTTAAAACCCAATCTCTGTGTCCCATCCACTGGGCCGTCAGCCTATCACGGAGGCTGTAGCTGCATGCGTCACGCCCCCTAGGGGCTGGATGTGTGTAGACGTTACATAAAAATCACAGAATAACCCACCAAGAGGCCACGAGGAACAACAACACACAATGTCCCCAGGGACGTGACAGAACACACTGAACAGGGACACGGTCGGTGAAAACCACTAACATGTGCATTCCAGGAACACAAGACATAGCCTGAGACATGTTGACGATTGGAGCCCCAGGATTTTCTACCACACTAACTGTTCTTTTGACCACTCACATCCAATAGTCTTCAGATTAAACGGAAAAGAATTATAATCCAATAGTCTTCAGACAAAACGGAAAGAATTGTAATTGGGCTGTCTGTGTAAACACAGACAGATTTAAAATGTCCAGTCAAGGTTACCTATGCAACAGGCAACCTGTGTAAGAGGTGGGGGCCAATATTAAGGGGATTAGCACTGCATCCGGGCAAATTTACATGTGTATCTCATATACCAATAAAACCCATTGTACTAGGGCCCCTCCCCCCTCCAATGAGAACACAGGGAGAGTGAAATTGACCAGCCCCCTATCCCTGTCACCACAGCTGTGCGTGTCGCAGAGGTCACCGTGGCTGTGTGTTGTAGAGGTCAGTGGTCCAGAACAGACAGTGACTCCGTTGTCTGTCATTATGGGATTAGAACCCAGTGACTCACCAGTTCAGAACAAGATAACACCCCTAGCGTCATGGCGCTGACAGCTCACTGCACTCACTGACAGGGACCAGTTTGCCCATGCTTGGTAAGAGGCCTTTGTCTCACAGCTTGAGTCACAGAACGGCATTTGATCCAGACAGATAAGCTATACTACTGTTCTCTTCAGTTGTTCCCACGGTTAGAGTTTAAAATCTTTACATTTGAGGAATGTGTATTCGAAACATTTGACTTATGTCTGGAGAAATGATCAGATATGCAATCGAGTTTGTTTTTAACCAAACAACATAATGGTACTAATTCTTAATAGTACATTTATTGACAAACTGGGTACATTACACTTACATCAAGTGAGCACATTATTATTCAACTTGGTGCTTGTATTGAGCTGTTTTTTTGTTGATCTCATGGAGCTGCAGATAAGAATCTTCAGGACTTATTTTACTACACCGCCCAAAAAAATATTTGATTTGAAATATTTGATTTGAATATTAGATTTCTTGATATTCTTACAAGCTCGCTCATCAATGACAGAGTAAATAAATCCGCAAACGATCAAATTGAGGATCTAAACTCAACACTGCAAAATATTTTAGATACGGTTGCACCACTAAAAACAAAAGAAATACGCAACAAGAAACTTGCTCCCTGGTACACAGACAATACTAGAGCACTCAAGCAAGCCTCCAGA
>JACXGI010012652.1:0-22310 GCA_016801175.1 Esox masquinongy | reverse complement strand
GTTGGAATACTGCCCTGCGGCCCAGTCTCCGAAGGGAGGGGATCATGCTCTGCTTCAGTATGTCACAGTACATGTTGGCATTCATGGTTCCCTCAATGAACTGTAGCTCCCCAGTGCCGGCAGCACTCATGCAGCCCCAGACCATGACACTCCCACCACCATGCTTGACTGTAGGCAAGACACACTTGTCTTTGTACTCTTGTACTCCTGGTTGCTTTGTACTCTGTACTCCTGGTTCCTGCCACACACGCCTGACACCATCTGAACCAAATAAGTTCATCTTGGTCTCATCAGACCACAGGACATGGTTCCAGTAATCCATGTCCTTAGTCTGCTTGTCTTCAGCAAACTGTTTGCGGGCTTTCTTATGCATCATCTTTAGAAGAGACTTTCTTCTGGGACGACAGCCATGCAGACCAATTTGATGCAGTGTGCGGCGTATCATCTGAACACTGACAGGCTGACCCCCCACCCTTCAACCTCTGCAGCAATGTAGGCAGCACTCAAACGTCTATTTCCCAAAGACAACCTCTGGACATGACGCTGAGCACGTGCATTCAACTTCTTTGGTCCACCATGGTGAGGCCTGTTCTGAGTGGAACCTGTCCTGTTAAACTGCTGTATGTCTTGGCCACCGTGCTGCAGCTCAGTTTCAGAGTCTTGGCAATCTTCTTATAGCCTAGGCCATCTTTATGTAGAGCAACAATTCTTTTTTTCAGATCCTCAGAGAGTTCTTTGCCATGAGGTGCCATGTTGAACTTCCAGTGACCAGTATGAGGGAGTGTGAGAGCGATAACACCAAATTTAACACACCTGCTCCCCATTCACACCTGAGACCTTGTAACACTAAAGAGTCACATGACACCGGGGAGGGAAAATGGCTAATTGGGCCCAATTTGGACATTTTCATTTAGGGGTGTACTCACTTTTTTTGCCAGCGATTTAGACATTAATGGCTGTGTGTTGAGTTATTTTGAGGGGACAGCAAATTTATGCTGTTATACAAGCTGTACACTCACTAATTTACATTGTAGCAAAGTGTCATTTCCTCAGTGATGTCACATGAAAAGATATAATGAAATATTTGCAAAAATGTGAGGGGTGTACTCACTTCTGTGAGATACTGTACACACACATACACCCCCTCGCACCCCCCACATGCCCTATGTCCTTGTTTTAACTGTCCGGTTGTTGAGAGGCTGTCTCATACTGCACTTTCTGCTCATTAGTTAGTACATAATTTAACAAGTAGCTCCCATATTCATGATACTGCTTTATGATCCTCAGTCAATTACATGCTCCCCCTTAATGCCCCACCACCAATTAATTAGTGAAACACTTCATTCTGGATGGTAATTATACATTCAGTGGAAATTTGTTTGGTGCTTCGGTTCTCTAAGGTGCTAAGTGCTTTCTGTACATTTCCTATTATGCAAAGCATGAAGATAACTTAAAGTGTCCCAAGTGTTACACTTTTGCCTATGTAGTGCACTACTTTTCGCTAGAATGGTGCAGTACATGGCATTTAGGTTTGAGGTGAAGCATGCATGACCACGGCAATATTCATCCATTTCAGAGCGGCAAACATGGTTCAAACTACAATAACAAAGCTGTTACCCTTCCACTTGGATGGATTAACAAATCCCAGATTGCTCCTTGTAAAGTTCTGCAATTGAGCGTTTCAGAAAACATGAAAATAGAAAAAAATGTAAGTAGCTGGTATTTTACTTTTTATCTTGTGCCACTAATGGAATTGTCCAAGAGTAGTGAGTGGTAAATTATTATTCTCTCAGAAAACGTGACATTTCCTTTGGAGAAGGTGCATTTATTGGTTCAATGAAGTCTAACATTGAATTTTTCTTTGCGGTCTTTAGCTATACATTAGCAATGCAAGAAGATGGGTTGAGATACATGAGGGACCTTGATGCTGAGTCCCTACTGAGGCTATAATGCTTCTCTAGGAGGTTTAGAGGAAAACAGCTTAGACTTGGGGGTGTTATTGGGCCTGGACAAAAACACTTGTTTCTGGTTTCAAAATTACTTCAACAATTAAACCCAGGGGATTGAATCTGAATTTCTTGTAGTAGGCAAAGCGGTTTCACAGGGTTCAATTTTGGTCCCTTTATTGTTTCCTCTGTACGTTTTTGATATCTGTAATGTGACACATTTTTACACTTGTATCTATAAACTACTTTTATGTCACTGCTACACTATCATGATGTACTGTACAAGCATGTGTCAGTACTAAAACATCTGGATGCAGTCCATCATGCATTCTTCCATTTTATCTCTGGTGCAAGTTTTTGCACATTTCATTATCTTGTATATACTTCAATTGGCTGGGACTCATTGACCTCTAGTGGAATCAGACATTGGTTGATATTTGTCATTTAGGCCATCTTGCAGAAAATTCTTACATCAAAATTGTATTTGGAAAACAATAGTTCAACCACGCTCTCAAGAATGGCTATTCCTAGGTATACCTATTTAGAGTAGAATCACACCCATGGAACTACATGCAAAGATACCTTAAGCTTGAGGTTTTGGTACCTATAAGACATTTTACATATCTGATCGATTCATTGTTATTTGTGTTTGTTTTCAATTAACTTCATTGCTAATTGTGAAAGTGTTTTTATGTTGTAATGCAGGGCTCAGCAGTGAAAGGGACCTAGGTCTCTGTGTGAATAAAGCAAAATACAAATGATTGGCTTTGTTCTAGGGGCAGTGCTGAATGCTGAATATTTTTATATCAAAAGACTCAAAATGCCTTTGGAAAATATTCAGACCCTTCACGTTCTCCAGATTTGGTGTGTTACAGACTTCATAGACTTGAGTCTGATGAGAAGGGCCTTGGTCAGGGAGGAGACTATGTGGCCCAGTGGCCACTGAACAAAGCTTCTCTGCAAAGATGGGCTAACCTGCCATAAAGACAACCATTTCTGTGTCTGTCCTAGGTTGTCCCGGTGTCAAAGGTGGGATCTTACCTGCATTTGGCTAACCAGCCCTCTTCACTGGCTACATTCCCAGCCCTGTATAAGGGACTGCAGGAGGAGGTACCATCTGCACAATTGAACATGTTGCACAAGCTACTGTAATAGCAGACACCACTTTCCCCTCCTAAATCCTTAGGGATATCACTTCCACAATGTTATGCAATTTGATGTCCAGACTTGCGTACCTACATTCACACACTCACTCACCTCACCTATAACTGAGCAGCCATTTGTCCAAACCCAAAAGCGACCACAACACCCAACTCCAGGCCTTTTAACTCCATCCCTCCAAATTCCAGAGATTTATCCATCTTTCCCAGTACACAACAATTTTTCATTTCCCCCTGCAATGTATTTATCGGTCTTCCTCTGTAAATATTTTAACCTTTCCAGTCGTACCATCTCTTCTGATGTAGCCTTAAAGATTCTACACTACAGAATAAATATATTTTCAGTTGATTGACCATGATTTTTTAAATCACCAATCAGTATTGTCTGTATGCTCATCTCAATAGAGATACCATGACCCAAGAACTAATTCTGTACTTGATTCCAGAAGTCTGCCTTAACTGGAAAGTACAAGAACAGATGGTCCACACATTCTATTTCATTGTGACAAAGTCTTTATAATGCCGACTTTACAATTTCCTATATATTGAAAAATAAATTGGTGCTAGAATTTTATATAATATTTGAAACTGGAAGGATGCTATTAAATGGAAAATATACATATTATGGTTTATACTGGTCATTTTTAGCCAAACGTGTTTCTACAACTTGATTAGAGTCCACCTGTGTGTAAGGTTCTGTGTTGTTCGGTTTTGGTTTTGCATTTGTTCTTGAATGTAGCCTGTTCTGTCCTGTTTTCTTTCTTTTGTTTTGAATGTAGCCTATTCATTTGACATTGTGGTTTGCACCTTTGTCCTGTTAGCTCCCTCTATATTAGTTCCGTGTTTGCTGGTGTTCATTATGAGGTATTGTTTGTGCAAGCGACATACTGAGCCTTTTATTTAGTAGTGATTACGTGTATTGAGCTTAGCCCTGTGTTTCGTCGACTACGATTCTGCCTAGCCCTTGTGATTGCCTGCTTAGAGAAGTTTACGACCTTAGCTGTGTGTTTTGACTACGACCTTTGCCTTATCCCTTTGGAATGAAACCCTATGACTTGAATCCATCTCTCTCTCTGCGTCTGGGTCCTATACCTCTCCAGTGTACCTACCTAGAGACGTGACACTGTAGTAAATTCAATTGATTGGACATCATTTTGAAATGCATACACCTCTCTGTGTAAGGTCCCACAGTTGAGAGTGCGTGTCAGTGTAAAAACCAAGCCATGAGGTCTAAAACAGGATTGGGTTGAGGGATATATCTGGGTAAGGGTACTAAAAATATCTGCAGCATTCAAGGTCCCCAAGAACGCAGTGGCCTTGATCTTTCTTAAATGGAAGAAGTTTGGAAGCACTAACACTCTTTCTAAAGCCTGGCCAAACAGAACAATAAGGGATAGAAGAGCCTTGGTCAGGAAGGAGACCAAGAACCCGATGGTCACTCTGACAGAGCTCCAGAGTTCATGTGTGAAGATGGGAGGACCTTCCAGAAGGACAATGTCGTATTCTTTCTTTGGAATTCTTTCTTTGGAAGTTAATTACATACATTGCCTTTTTTACATGTATGATTGTTTGTTCTTTATGTGACGCCCTCCTCCGGGCTTGGATCCGCAACTTCGCTCCCGCGGTCATGAACGCACCCCACGCTCCACTACTCCTGAACGCACCCCAGTCATCAGATCCCAATCACACTCATTCTGATCTCCTGTGTCCCCACCTGTGTCTGGTTTGTGTCCCTATTTTTGTCCCTATTTCTGTTCAGTTCTCCCTAGCCCTTCAGTTCTTCCTAGTGAGGTATTGTTTGTCGTTTGTCATTCGTACTAAGCCTTTGGTTTTCGCTACTTCCAAGTGCTACTGTTGTATAGATTCCCCGTGTTTGACCGCCACCTGGTTATCTTCTCGACTCCGTCCTTAGCCCAGTGATTGTGTATAGTTTGCCTCTTGTGGTTTTGACCCTTGCCTGTCTGACTGTGCCTTTTGCCTTGCCCTCGTCTGGTGTTCACATTCTCCTAATAAATCACTTACACTCCGCGTCTGGAACCAGCCTACCCCCACCTTGACTCATTCATTACACTTAACGGTAAAGTAGTTAAAACGGCTGTCAGTTAAGGTTACATTTTCCCCCAAACTCTATATCCAGAAGAAACTACACATTTAGCATTCCAAGATGGTCTAGAGTACATCACATCTATAACTGTTTTTAAAAAAAATGAATCTACAGTTAGGTCTGAAAATAATTGGACACTGACACAAGTTTTGTTATTTTGGCTGTTTACCAAAATGTTTCAAGTTACAGTTAAATAATGAATATGGGCTTAAAGTGCAGTCTCTCAGCTTTAATAAGAGGGTATTCACATCCAAATTGTAGGAAGGGTTTAGGAATTACAGCTCTTTAATATGTAGCCCCTTCTTTTTCAACCGACTAAAAGTAATTAGACAATTGACTCAAAAGCTGTTTCATGGACGTGTGGGTAATTTCTTAGTTATTTCTTCATCAATGAAGCAGGTAAAAGGTCTGGAGTTGATTCCAGGTGTGGCATTCGCATTTGGAAGATGTTGCTGTGAACCCTCAACATGCGGTCAAAGGAGCACTCAATGCATGTGAAACAGGCCATCCTTACGCTGCAAAAAAAATCCATCAGAGAGATAGCAGGAACATCAGGAGTGGCCAAATCAACAGTTTGGTACATTCTGAGAAAAAAAGAATGCACTGGTGAGCTCTGCAACACAAAAAGGCCTGGACATCCACGGAAGACAAACAGTGGTGGGTGATCGTAGGATCCTCTCCTTGGTAAAGAAAAACCCCTTCACAACATCCAAGTAAAGAACACTCTCCAGGAGGTAAGGATATCATTATCCAAGTATACCATGAAGAGAAGACTTCACAAGAGCAAATACCACAAGGTTCACCACAAGGTGCAAACCATTCATAAGCCTCAAGAATATAAAGGCCAAATTAAACTTTGCCAAAAAACATCTAAAATAGCTAGCCTAATTCTTGAACAGCATTCTTTAGACAGATGAAACTAAGATCAACCTATACCAGAATAATGGGAAGAAAGAGTATGGAGAAGGCTTGGTAGCATATCCGAAGCATACCACATCATCTGCAAAACATGGTGGAGGCAATTTGATGGCATGGACATGCATGGCTTCCAATGGCACTGGGTCACTAGTGTTTATTGATGATGTGACAGAAGACAGAAGCAGCCGGATGAATTCTGCAGTGTATAGGGATATATTGTCTGTTCAGATTAAGCCAAATTCAGCAAATTGATTGGACGGCGCTTCACTTTACAGATGGACAATGACCCAAAACATACTTCGAAAGCAACCCAGTTGTTTTTTAATGCAATAGTTTTTTAATGCAAAGAAGTGGAATATTCTGCAATGGCCGAGTCATTAACCTGACCTCAAACCGATCAAGCATGCATTTCACTTACTGAAGACAAAACTTAAGGCAGAAAGACCCACAAACAAACAACAACTGAAGACAGCTGCAGTAAATGCCTGGCAAAGCTTCACAAAGGAGGACCCAATGTTTGGTGATGTCCATGTGTTCCAGACTTCAAGCAGTCATTGCCTGTGAAGGATTCTTGACAAAGAAACAAACATTTTATTTATGATTGTGTTATTTTGTCCAATGACATTTGAGTCCCTGAAATAAGGGGCCTGTGTATGAAAATGGTTGCAATTTCTAAACATTTCATACAATATTTTTGTTCAACCCTGAATTAAAGCTGAAAGTCTGCAATTCAATTGTATCTCAGTTGTTTCATTTCAAAGACATTGTGGTGGCGTACATAGCCAAAATTATGAAAATTGTGTCAGTGTCCAAATATTTCCATACCTAAATGTATGTCTCTTTACTGACTGAAGCAAAAATGTTACCAGTCTGATGCTACACTTTGCCAGGTGGCAAGGGCAGTAGAAATCATATTCCAATGAACGAGAAGAAAAAGAAAAAGATAATCTAATTTGACCCCTGTAACTCAACTGCTCTGTCCTTTCATTCTCTGGATATGTGGAATGAGAATGAGAAGCTAGCATATAGGGAGCCAAGTCTGATTATAGCATTTGAAAATGAATTGGTAGGCAAGCAAGTTGAGAGAGAGGTGAACACATCCAGTCACAACAGACTTTAATTTTTTGTTGTTGTTCCAGCACAAAGACAAAGGAAATCAGTTTGCTCATACCGATTAGGGGCTAGTCTCTCTGTGATGGTTATTACCCTGCTTCAATTTGGGGTCTGAGTCTAAATGTAATGGCTGCATGACATTGCTATCTATCTCCCACATGTCTCAACATTTTACAATATATCCTGCTGGGCCCAGGCTGCTTATTTTGTTACATGTGTCTTGATATTTTTCTCTGGAATGAGATATATCTTTCGCAATACTGTACTTTTCTTATCTGAATACATACCATGTTTGTGACTAAAGGCCATCGTAGTTGTTCAAATTGTCTTTTTTTAAGCCAAATACAGATCAGATCCACAGCTTCAGATCCAATTTCAGGGTTTAACCAATACAGTGTTTGGCCCTAAGGACATCTTGAGTCATCTAGCTGACAGGGAGATCCACAGGGTGTTTGAACAGGAGTGGAAGTGATGTGGCACAGACAGATTGATGGGTTGGACACCTCAGATACCTTTTCCCTTAGAACTCAATAAGTGTCTATGTCTTCAGTATGAAGTCCTGCCCCTTAAAGATACATTCCTCAATGCATGGTCTAAAAGTGGTCCTGTATTTGTGTACTATGTCATGTATGTCATGCTTCATGTCATCAAAAAAAGCATTTCAGTTGCATATGCCACCTTTTCACCTTCAACATGCCTTCATTGCACACTTAGAATTGCCAGCGTACTGGCATTTTTCTGTTATTACATATACATGCCTACCACGGGACCTCGTTGTTGCTATCTCTGCACATGCTACTTTACTCCTTCAATTTGCCTCGATTGCACATTTAGAATGCCATTTAGAATTGCCGTTTGTACCCGCACAACTATTTATCCCACTTGTAACATACACTACACCGATCAGCAATAACATTATGACCACCTGCCTAATATTGTGTAGGTCCCCTCTTTTCTGCCAAAACAGCCCTGACCTGTCGAGGCATGGACTCCACTAGACCTCTGAAGGTGTGCTGTGGTATCTGGCACCAAGACATTAGCAGCAGATCCTTCAAGTCCGGTAAGTTGCGTGGTGAGGCCTCCATGGATCAGACTTGTTTGTCCAGCACATCCCACAGATGCTCGATTGGATTGAGATCTGGGGAATTTGGAGGCAAGGTCAACACCTTGAATTCATTGTTGTGTTCCTCAAACCATTCCTGAACAATTTTTGCTTTGTGGCAGGGCGCATTATCCTGCTGAAAGAGACCAATGCCATCAGGGAATACCATTGCCATAAAAGGGTGCACATGGTCTGTAACAATGCTCAGGTGGGTGGTACGTGTTAAACTAACATCCACATGAATGGCAGGACCCAAGGTTTCCCAGCAGAACATTGCCCAAAGCATCACACTGCCTTTGCCGGCTTGCCTCCTTCCCATAGTGCATCCTGGTGCCATGTGCTCTCCAGGTAAGCGACGCACACGCACCTGGTCATCCACATGAAGTAAAAGGAAACCTGATTAATCAGACCAGGCCTGTCACATCCTGATTGTGTTCACCTGTTTTGTCTTGCCCCCCTCCAGGTGTCTACCATCTGCCCATTAGTTACTTGGGTATTTAGCCAGTAGGTCTATATTCATTCTGTGCCAGTTCGTCTTGTGTGTTTGTACCAAGCGTTCCTGCAATAACCCCGTTACGTGTTACTAGTTCTGTTCCTGCCCCATGACTTGACCTCTGCCAGTCCCCGGACTCTGAGATCTCTCTGCCTACTATCTGCCTGTACCTCCGCCGCCAGCCTGTATACCGAGCTCCTGCCAGCCCCCAACTCCTCTCTGCCTACCGCTTTCCTGTACCTCTGCTGCCAGCCCGGTATCAACACTGCCTTCCTTGACTACTCTTCACCAAAATAAATAATTATTACCGGTTCGCCTGTGTCCGTGTCTGCATCTGGGTCTACCTCCGAGCGTGAAGTCTGATAAGGCCACTTTCTTGCTCCGTGGTCCAGTTCTGATGCTCACATGTCCATTGTAGGTGCTTTCGGCAGTGGACAGGGGTCAGCAGCTCCATACGCAACAAACTGCGATGCACTGTGTTCTGACACCTTTCTCTTAGTACCAGCATAAAAATGTTCAGCAATTTGAACTGCTGTAGCTCGTCTGTTGGAACAGAACACACGGCCCAGCCTTCGCTCCCCACGTGCATCAGTGTGCCTTGGCCGCCCATGACCCTATCACCGGTTCATGCTTTCTTGAACCACTTTTGATAGGTACTGACCACTGCAGACCGGGAATGCCCCACATGGGCTGCAGTTTAGGAGATTATCAGTGTTATTCACTTCACCTGTCAGTGGTCATAATGCTATGGCTGATCGGTGTATATTTTATGCTTGTAAATTTTCTGCGCTCTTCGATTTGCCTTAATAGCAAATTTAGTATTGCCATTTATACTGCATTTGCCTTCTTTGCACATCTATACATTCAACTTGTAATACACATACTTAATAATTGTACATTTTCTGCCCTCTTCTATTTGCAATTCTTATTAGATGCTAACTGCATTTTGTTGTACTGAACTTGTCCTTGTTCAATGACAATAAAGTTGAATCTAATCTAGTCTAAAATCACTCACTTTCAAACTTGGAATTTCCTGGCCAACTGAGGTGTGATAGTGATTCTACTTATAGATTATGCACATATAAACATCTAGATTAACTAGATTAAGCCCAAAATGGGTTTTAAAACAAAGTAATTCAAGTCCAAAACTGCATCTTTAAATAGTGTTTTTGACCAGGTGCCAAGGTCGTAACACAGCCCTGGTGACGGGTCGAAAATGTGGAGACCTTTTTAATTACTTTTGGCATGACAGATCCCCAGCAAGCCAAAGTCCATGATTTCATGGGAAATAAAAAGAGAGCCTGTGCTTTGCTTTTGCATGTTAACAAGCCAAAGTTCCATTTTAACTCCTCCACATTTACTCCATTGTTTTAAAAGTTCTGAAGAGAACATCCCCCCAATAGAATGCAGCATCATTCATGTATGACAACATGTTTACTGTTGCCTTGTATGGGCCAAGTGCTTGAAACCCGATAGACCCATATTTCATTTTGGATTATACAGTACACAGTAATGTCCACGAATGATTTATGAGTAAATAAATGTATAATTGGCCAAACCGAACAGTACACAGCACAGCTGTCTGAGTGGGATGAAGATTGCTGTGCAAGATTAGACTTCGCATGATTCAAATTAAGTCCAGTAAACAAATAACTTCATAAGTAGTCGGTTCACGCACCCTGCATATTCTAATAAGAAAACATGAGGCGCACACAAAACCCACTGAGATGTGTAATTACCTCCACACATTTCATTCAAAATGGCTGCCCTCTAAATATAAAAATATAAAATACATTTATAGTAAAATACAAAATCAAATCTTCTGTCCCTGTGTGTCTGTGTGTGTGTGTGTGTGTGTGTGTGTGTGTGAGAGAGAGAAAGACTGTTTATTTTCTTTAGAATAAATGGAGCATAATGTGTCAATGTATAAACCAGAAAACTGAAATTAAATCGAAAAACCTTTGCAAGGGTGATTAGACTTCACTAAGGTGTTTCTTTTATAAGGGGCTTATGCATACATACCTTTTTCATTTTTGGAGATGAAATGTATAATTTTGCTTCATGCAATTAATCTAGCAAATCATGTATTCTACATAAATTGTGGGCAGATAGACTAATGTTCAATAGGGTTGAGCCAGTAAAAGATTGGTGGTTCCCATCCTAGTGATAGCAAGTTAACTGTCACTTTAATCATGACACCCCCCCCCCCAGCCAATGTGTATACATTTGTCAACAGTATTTATAAAATGCTAAAGGGTATGCACAGCAAAATATGCACTTTCATTGAATTTCATCAACATTTAAATTAAGGTAGGTGTAATTAGTATAACCTAAGTATGAAAAATCGATGTCCTTGAGCCTTATCTGAAAATTCGGATTCAGCAAGCAACTGATAAGATAGTTAGCTTATCCCACATACCCACAAAGTCTGCAATTTGTAGAACAAATTGTGCAGACGACTGCTTTCAGAACGTGACACAAAAACAAATGGGGTATGCAAAGTTCCCCTTTGCTGAAGCCTAATGCAGTTTCAACACTTGAGTTGCTACAGTCACTGCAACAAGTGAGTATCACCATTTACCGTAAGTAGCTAGCTGGATACTAACATTAGAGATTGTCTAGCAGCTATATGATGGTTGAAATATGTGGTGTTTTTTACGATTTTAAATGAAAATAGTGTATAAGTATTGGTCTAGCTAGCTATGTTTATGATGGACAGAACAAAGAAATAGGAATATTCACAACATTCTCCCCTTGCCTATTAAATTTGGCTACTGTGTATCTAGAAGAGATTCTGGCTTAAGCAAAAGCTGTTTTTAACGTAGTTATAGATGAGTATGATTGAAAAAAAACAAGTAACGGCTTAATGATATTTCAGGATATTTTTGAATTGAACCCTATTGAAACTAAAATGACTGTGCATACACTTTAATATTTTGTTTGGAAAACAAATATCTGTGACACAAACACATAAAAAGCAGATTTAGAATCATAGTTCTTCACTGTGAGGTCATGGGAGGTTTCAGTACAAGAAGGAAATATCCAAGCCAGTCTGGGTCAAATTTCTGAAATGAACTGAATTCACAGCATGCATGTGGAGCCATTACTTTGGCCCCATGTTGCTGATCTAAAGCATTGACTGTGCAGAAGGACATTGGGTCAAGATGGTTTCCGACATTAGGCAGTTTTATATTCCTCTTTTTTGTGTCTTAATATTACCCTGAACATATTACTACACAATTAAATAATTTGTATTTAATTAAAAAAAATTGTTATGCAACCTTATTGATCAAGGATTATTAAAGAGTATATACTGTACTTGAGTATACAGTTTTGTACAGAAATATACACAGCATTCTTTCTATCACTCCATTTTACCAGTTTCCTCAGTAACGCTCATCTATCCTATGTGCCATGTAGTCATGGAAGTACTGCAGGGTCTTCATTGTGAATCCTCTTATGTAGACCTCTTCCCACTTCACTCTCACAAATAAGCTGTTTCTCTCCCAGATTTATTCTCCCTCTTTCTCCCCCTTACCCTGTCATTCCTTCTCACTAGTTCTTTTCTGCAGATACAAAACTGAGTCCTCATAACATGTCTAAAACTACACAAGCATTACATTACATTGAAGTAAATTACACCTATACTTTAAAAAAAGGGCAACATTAAAACATTTTTAGGCCTGTTTATTTTCTCTTGCCACTTCCCCTTGGATACATTATTTCACTCACTGCATGAAAATCTGGACAGTCTTGCCAGCTGTAAAACAAACTGAGAAAACAAAAAAACAGGGCAGGATGGACGTCACATGCATAAGCCTCCTCTTTTATGATAATTTTGCATTTGAATGGTACACTGGAGTTCCCAAATATGGTTCCTGTGCCCTCGTTGCACTCTAGTGCTCTTTATGTCAATTTGAGTGCTTGTGATCTCAATTGAGTTGGAAGACATGAGTGCTGGATTTTGGTCTAGATATCTTGTTTGGTCAAGCAGTGCAATAAGAACCAGAACAGCACTGTTGTAAATTAAATATTTTATATATTGCATTTAGCATATATCCTGTCTTGTGGGTTTATTGTCTAACCATCAATGTGGTTATTGTTTCACCATTGATATGCTTAAACATACACTGTTTTGAGGTATTAAAAAGCATTAAGTCTGGCTGGAATGTTTGTCAATGTCATGACCAGGTTTTTTTGAGAAATTACACTGGTCACAGAACAAAACAACTACACATTTTGACAGTATATTTAATGTTTTTAACTGTATTTTCAAAGTGATTAGTTTGTTTTTGTGTAGTTGCTCTTGAACCATTAGCATGGAATATGCTATGGGAACTACATCCTACACTTTAATCAGTACTTCTGAGATATGAAGCTGATCTCAGAAGTACTGAAGCATAAAAGAAGTCCTATGTTGGTGGCCTAATATTTAATTCCTGGTCCTGTGTGGAGGCCCTCCACACAGGACCAGGAAAAACAATGCACTATATTGAGAATGAGGTGCCATGTTTTATGCTGCCGAAGTCTCCAGGTGTGATGAAAATAGAGAGACCCTCCTGTTGTTGCTAACATTGATATCTCATCCCCATTACAGGCACAAAGACCTGATTGAATGTGTTTGATTGCTGGCATTGATTCTGTCATTGTGAGGCTGTTTTATCAGGGGAAACAAATTGCCTTCTGCAGACAGCCGTGTGGGGGACAAAGACGTGACTGAAATCCGAGGGGGAGCCAGGAGACACAAAATTCTCTTATCATAATTTCTCTCCCAAAAGAGACATTGGTTCATATCAAAATAATGATACCTGGAACTAATTAGCATCCTTATTGCCATGAAAATAATGCTATTGCTACAATAATTCTGATTTTAAAACCCTTTCCTAGGACTTCTACAGCCATGTTGAGAGACCTTGTAACGGAGGGCACTTGGGGTGGAGGTTTCATTGAGGTGGCAGACCCACTGCAGTACTTGTGGTGAAGGCTTTCATTGGTGAAATGAACAATACAGACTATATACATCAATTTACACACAGAAATAACAAACATTACTGGAGAGGTAATATTAACTAAAAATAATCACCACAGGATCAGTAAATGGTATCAGTGATGCCTTCACCTGGACAAACCACAATTACCAAACCAAATTTCAGTGCAAGCATTAAGCGAGCAATATGTATTGTGCACATTAGGTAATTAAAGTGTGCAATACATTTATTTTAGCCTATCATTCATTGTCTCATATTAATGAATTCATATTCCCAAATTCATGAACATATCAATAGTGTTAAACCATGCACTATGCATATGCTGGACTGGGGTAACATTGCTTGAATTCTGGCACCTTCTGGAACCCAGTAATACAGCATAAATAGTGATCTTGAACGCAACCTCTGTTAAGTCCTTTGCAGGAATAAAAGGTACTCTTTCAATAATGAGGACAAAACAGGTGTTTTTAGTATTTATAGTGGTTGGTCGTCAACATATGACCTATGCGACTTACGTCTGCGTGTACTTAGACCGTCCGCGACCGAAGTAAAACTTTTTTCTCGTATGCCAGCCAGCGCGGTACCGTGCGGGAGGCTGGGCGTACGATAGTTACTGCCGCGAGCGAGCGTAGTAAGAGAAAACGCAAACATGGCTACGGGGGACTTGAATAGTTATTATTCCTCGGCCGACTTCTGACCAAATCGACTTCTGACCGGTAGGTCGGAACGTAAACAGGTCGTAAGTCGACGACTAGCTGTATTTATTTACTATTATCTACTTTAACATAGTGACTATAGTACCACAACAATATGCACTTTAAATGGTAACATGTTGCAACAAATGCGCAAATTGACAGTGTAGCCTACTGTAGATATGGCACGACAAACAACATAGCAATGTTGACCTTAAGCTGTATACATGATCTGTGTGTGGATGTGCTATGGTTGGCATCATTCTTGTACATGCACTTTTGTAAAAACAGCATGACTGCAGCATTGTTTGCCATACAACGTTTTTAGTAACACATTTCTCAATCTTAACTGAACATTTAAAATGATAGTATAGGAATTACAATTAATCAGGTTCAACAAAATTTAGCTGCAACTTTGTAACCACTGTCTCACAGCGAATTTGCGCAAAACCATACAAAAACAGATTTTTTTTCTGCATGTTGGGTTAGGTTATGTTTGTGTTAAAATACATAATTATATAGGCCCTATTTTGTGTTATTTCAGGGAGACCAGATTTGTGTAAAAGTACAAAAATGTAGTGGATGCAATATAAAGCTATAGCCACCAACGACAGACTGTCAGATCCCCACACATGCACTGTACCCAGTGTTGCCAGATATCGCAAGAGAAACAAGCAACTGGGACTTTCAAAAGCCCAAAACAAGCAACTTGATTCTGCAACTTGACGAAGCCCCAAAAAGCAATGCCTGTAAACAGACACACTGAAGCAGTGGCGTAACAACGGGTGTGCCAGGGTGTGCCTGTGCCACTCAAAGAGGCTGGCAAAATGCATCTTTTTTAAATTTTTGTTATAGCCTTACTAAAAGGTTTTAGGCTATTATGGTCTAATTATAATAATTGTTCATTTTAAAATACAAAAAACAACATCCAGGTCAACGTAGGCCTAAAAGTGTATGTGCAAGTAGCCGCTGACGTAACCCCAGCGAGCATCACGGGAGACTAGCAGTGTAGTAGACTACTAGGCTAACCAATGCAACACCTTCAGCAGCTAATGCTATATGCCAGTAACGCCACACTAGTTTAACAAAATGAAAATGAGCTCTATGTATAATTTCTTTAAAAAAGCTCGCATTGATGATGACCAGCTGGACATCATCAATGCCTTCTTAGGGAGTTTTTCCTAGCCACTGAAATTCAACACTACTGTTGTTTGCTCCTTGGGGTTTTAAGGCCGGGTGTTTTGTAAAAGCACTTTGTGACAACTGCTGATGTAAAAAGGGCTTTATAAATAAATTTGATTTGATTTGACACAAGGCCTACATCAACGGAGGTGGAAAGTGGAAGTATTTGAACTAACAGTATTTGGGCAACTGATCAAATGAAAGGTGAACGGAGGTCACTCGTACCCGTCCGTTTTGGAAGTCTTAGACTCATGTGAGAAAGACGTACAGTGGATATAAAAAGTCTACACACCCCTGTGAAAATGCTTTTTTGTGATGTAAAAGAATGAGAAAGATATATCATGTCAGAACCTTTTCCACTTTTAATGTGACCTATAATGTGAACAATTCAATTGAAAAACAAACTGAAATCTTCGAGGGGAAAAATGAAAAATAAAAACCTTACAATAACCTGGTTGCATAAGTGTGCACACCCTCTTATAACTGGGGATGTGGCTGTGTCCAGAATTAACCAATCACATTCAAACTCATGTTAAATAGAAGTCATTACACACCTGCCATCATTTAAAGTGACTCTGATTAATCACAAATAAAGTTCAGCTGTTCTAGTAGGATCTTCCTTACATTTTCTTAGTTGCATCCAAGAGCAAAAGCCATGGTCCGCAGAGAGCTTCCAATGCATCAGAGGGATCTCATTGTTGAAAGATATCAGTCAGGAGAAGGGTACAAAATAATTTCCAAAGCATTAGATATACCATGGAACACAGTGAAGACAGTCATCATCAAGTGGTGAAAATATGGCACAACAGAGACATTACCAAGAACTGGACGTCCCTCCAAAATTGATGAAAAGACGAGAAGAAAACTGGTCAGGGAGGCTTCCAAGGCCTACAGCAACATTAAAGGAACTGCAGGAATTTCTGGCATGTACTGGCTGTGTGCAACATGTGACAACAATCTCCCGTATTCTTCATATGAATGGGCTATGGGGTAGGGTGGCAAGATGGAAGCCTTTTCTTACAAAGAAAAACATCCAAGCCCGGCTGCAGTTTGCAAAAACAAACATCAAAAGCAGGTGGGAAAATGTGTTATGGTCTGATGAAACCAAGATTGAACTTTTTGGCCATAATTCCAAAAGGTATGTTTGGCGCAAAAACAACACTGCACATCACCCAAAGAACACCATACCCACAGTGAAGCATGGTGGTGGCAGCATCATGCTTTGGGGCTGTTTTTCTTCAGCTAGAACCGGGGCCTTATTCAGGGTGGAGTGAACAGTTCCAAATACCAGGCAATTTTGGCACAAAACCTTCAGGCGTCTGTTAGAAAGCTGAAGATGAAGAGGAAGTTCACCTTTCAGCACGACAACGACCCAAAGCACACATCCAAATCCACAAAAGCATGGCTTCACCAAAAGCAGATTAACGTTTTGGAATGGCCCAGCCAGAGCCCTGAATCCAATTGAACATCTGTGGGGTTTGGAGCGATCTGACAGATTTGGAGCACTTTTGCAAAGAAGAGTGGGCAAATATTGCCACGTCAAGATGTGCCATGCTAATAGGCTCCTACCCAAAAAGACTGAGTGCTATAATGAAATCAAAAGGTGCTTCAACAAAGTATTAGTTTAAGGATGTGTACACTTATGCAACCAGGTTATTGTGATCTTTTTATTTTTTATTTTTCCCCCTCAAAGATTTCAGTTTGTTTTTCAATTGAATTGTTCACGTTATAGGTCACATTAAAAGTGGAAAAAGTTGATTTATCTTTGTCTCATTCTTTTACATGACAAGAACCTGGCATTTTTACAGGGGTGTGTAGACATTTTATATCCACTGTATTCCCCAACATGAACAGTTACCTCGTGTAGTGGGCATGTAGTAGTAGGCTACTTCGTGTTTTGATCACATTGCCTGTTACAAGCTGTTCCGTGGAGCGCCTGTTCTCAACAGTCAACAGGATGAAATCCAGCAGCAGAGCGACCATGCTTACAGGAAGGCTAAATAGCCTCTCCCAATAACGTTTCATGTAAATGTCATTTGGGGTATGCTGTGTAGATTCTTACCTAGTTGCTATCTATTATAATCTGTTGTAGGCCTATTTTTTTATTTGATAGGCCTATGTTAAGAAAGATTGCACTATGACCTTTAAAGTAACAATATCGATCAAAGAATGGACCACTTTTTTGTAAGGAAAAGTCGATGTGGCACCCCAGGTTTTTCAGATGCACACCCAGAGTCTTTTTTCTGGCTACACCACTGCACTGAAGTAGGTGTAGCTTACTATTTAAGTGTGAGGGAGAGCCGGCTGCTCAAATGGGGACGAGTACCTCAACTTGAAGTTACTTTCAAAATATTCAAATTCAGAGAACATACAAAAACATTTCTCTCTTAAAGGTGAAATAACATTTCAAACCAACCTTTTTTTTTCACCAGCGTCCAACATGCTTTTTCATGCTTGTGATGGAAATTAATTTGTTTTTGTTTGCAAACGAAAGTGAACTGATTGAATGCACCTCTAGCAACTGAACTAATTTGGGGAGGGGAAACAATCAAAGCTAGCAGTAGCCGGTAGTAGCTTATAGATGTGCAGTAAGGACCTGGGCTAGATAGTAGATTTGGACGTTAATGCTTTTATTTAAACTCGTTATCAGTTTTAGTGTGCCTCATGGTCAAAATGATACGCAAGCCCAAAAAACTGCAACCTGCGATAGACAATATCTCCAAGCGACTTTATGAAAAAAGAAGTCTAAAGTTGCATATCCCGGGAAGTCTAAAAAAAGAAGTCTAAAGTTGCATATCAGTGGATCAAACCATTGTGAGGCAAAGGGCAGGGGGGTCACAATCTTTTGAAGCTTAAACTAGTTGTGATGACGTTGAATCAGAATGGTATGTAACTTTACTTTGTATTGTAACTTTATTACTTGTTTGGAATAAATTGTATTAATTTGGAAGGGTGCGTGAACCGACTAGGTTACTACGGCACTCCTCGTTCATCTTCACACTCGAGCTGTTAAGGCTACTGATAATCACAGACCCATACGTAAGTCGAAGTAACCAGACTTGACATCCCTGAGTTCTGTGTCCACGTTGGTCCCAGGGACACATGCCATTGTGGGCATCACTGAGTTCTGGATCTAGGTTGGACCCAGGGACACATGCCATTGTGGGCATCCCTGGGTTCTGGGTCTAGGTTGGTCCCAGGGACACATGCCATTGTGGGCATCCCTGACCAGTCGGGATGGATCCAGAAACACATGCCATTTTAATGTTAGGCTCATGACAAGAGTGTAGCTAACCTTTACTAAGGACTTCCAACATATGGTAATTTACGATAACATTTATTTACTAACAATATGGACTATTTATATTTATTTATTTATGTTCCCTTGCTCTCATTCCCAAGCTGTTCCCCGGTAACCTTCTAAGTGGTAAACCTTTCTAATCACTCTCTTGCACCCTTCACTACACAACACTATATCCAACACCTTGGAGAGGAAGGGAAAGTTGGAGATTGACCTGTAATTGGCCAGCACTTCTGGGTCCAGGGTGGGCTTCTTCAGCAGGGGACCTTCATTGGGAGGAGACAGAGTAGACTTAGTAGAACTGGAGATGAGAGATCTGATTTTGCTGACCTTAGTTTAAAAAAAATCAACAAAGATATTGCATTGCTCTTAAGCTGGCTCGATAGGGGCATGGTACTTGGGTTTCAAAAGATGGTTTATGGGATGGTTTAACAGGTGCTTTGAGTTGCCACAATTTTTAGAGATCAGGTTGAGATTTCGATTTTACGGCAAGACATTCAAAAGAGCACAGTTCAGGCTGAGGCAGATGGGACAGTTTTAATTTAGCAAGCTGTATGATGGCTAACCCACCACCACAGCCAGTACTGCCAGCTTTCTCCATGCAACTATACCCAGATGGGCAGGCCTCATAAAGGGATAAGAAAACCCGAGGCTGATGCCAGGTTTCAGTTGTGCACATGACGTCAATCTTCTTGTCCACTATGTGGTCATGGTGTAGGAGGGATTTATTTCTAAAAGACTGGGCATTAAATAGTCCCATGCTAATAGGCAAGGGAGCTGTAGATGGAATAGGAGCATTAAATAGAAAAGGAGCTACATCAACTCTTGGTAGAAGACTCAACATACTAACACCCAATCCCTGTTTTTTAAATTGCCTAATGTGCAAAGGTCTTGCAATATTTCCAAGTAGTAGTACTACTCTCATTGAGAGTGCAAACAATAGACTTCGTTTGGTCTCCTACCCCCTGATCGCCTGCATTCATTCCGTAGGATCCCAAATTGAATAAGGTTGTTCTTGATCTCCATACTCAAGGTTATTTTTTTGTGAAACCAGCCCTAAATGTTCTATTAAGCGACAAAATCTGACATTGTCAACAAATGATATGGGTTAGCAACAACAGAGAGGGGTTGGCTCACCTAAAAGAGATGCCTTAATTACTCTTCATTCAAAATGCATAAAATCGGCCAAGAACCTTAAAAAATCGATTCGCTATTTCTAAGTAGGTAAAGTCAGGTCATGAAATGCATGTAAAATCCTCTTAAAATTATCTTTTCTGGAAAAATATGCATAAACCAGAATTATGGCTCTCCCACTATTATTTATGCGGGATATATATTTAAAAAATACAAACTAACTTTTATTTCTAACTTATCTTTTTACAAAATCGATTTAAGTCGCCGTTCTGAGCAATGCTTCACTAGAACAACTCACAAGTTTACAGCACATTTACAGCACATTATTTGAACAATCATGGCATCAAGCATTTCCTCAAGCCAGTATTTGATCACTGCATGACTATTTGAAAGCATTGGAAATCACAAAACTGGACTGCCTTAACCCTCTGGAATGTATGATCTGCTGTTTTGTTTGACACTATTCCATCAGTTTGGATTTTAAATGGTACAGTGACAATGGTATGAAACTACAGAACTTTACCCAGTGAGCAATCGATGGTGGCGCGCCACCGTTTTACCGCGGGCGTGGCGCCGTAGGCTACAATTTCCTACAGCCAGCGTGCCACCAGCTTTTGCCGCTTTTCTCCTGATCTCAATTTGCATCAGATAATTTGCATCTCTAGGGGCTTTCCACCAGCGGCCCGACCGCTTTACGCCAGTGGCTATCCGCTGAAGTGAGGGCGTGCGCTGTGACATGCTGTGCCTACAGTGAGGGAAAAAATTATTTGATCCCCTGCTGATTTTGTACGTTTGCCCACTGACAAAGAAATAATCAGTCTATAATTTTAATGGTAGGTTTATTTGAACAGTGAGAGACAGTATAACAACAAAAAAATCCAGAAAAACGCATGTCAAAAATGTTATAAATTGATTTGCAATTTAATGAGTGAAATAAGTATTTGATCCCCTCTCAATCAGAAAGATTTCTGGCTCCCAGGTGTCTTTTATACAGGTAATGAGCTGTGATTAGGAGCACACTCTTAAAGGGAGTGCTCCTAATCTCAGCTTGTTACATGTGTAACAGACACCTGTCCACAGAAGCAATCAATCAATCAGATTCCGAACTCTCCACCATGGCCAAGACCAAAGAGCTGTCCAATGATGTCAGGGACAAGATTGTAGACCTACCTGTACACAAGGCTGGAATGGGCTACAAGACCATCGCCAAGCAGCTTGGTGAGAAGGTGACAACAGTTGGTGCGATTATTCGCAAATGGAATGAATACAAAAGAACTGTCAGTCTCCTTCGGTCTGGGATCTCACCTCGTGGAGTTGCAATGATCATAAGAACGGTGAGGAATCAGCCCAGAACTACATGGGAGGATTTTGTCAATGATCTCAAGGCAGCTGGGACCATAGTCACCAAGAAACAATTGGTAACACACTACGCCGTGAAGGACTGAAATCCTGCAGCACCCGCAAGGTCCCCTTGCTCAAAAAAGCACACATACAGGCCCGTCTGAAGTTTGCCAATGAACATCTGAATGATTCGGAGGAGAACTGGGTGAAAGTGTTGTGGTCAGATCAAAATCGAGCTCTTTGGCATCAACTCAACTCGCCGTGTTTGGAGGAGGAGGAATGCTGTCTATGACCCCAAGAACACCATCCCCACCGTCAAACATGGAGGTGGAAACATTATGCTTTGGGGGTGTTTTTCTGCTAAGGGGACAGGACAACTTCACCGCATCAAAGGGACGATGGACAGGGCCATGTACTGTCAAATTTTGGGTGAGAACCTCTTTCCCTCAGCCAGGGCATTGAAAATGGGTCGTGGATGGGTATTCCAGCATGACAGTGACCCTAAACACACGGCCAAGGGAACAAAGGAGTGCCTCAAGAAGAAGTACATTAAGGTCCTGGAGTGGCCTAGTCTGTCTCCAGACCATAATCCCATAGAAAATCTGTGGAGGGCGCTGAAGGTTCGAGTTGCCAAACTTCAGCCTCGAAACCTTAATGACTTGGAGAAGATCTGCAAAGAGGAGTGGGACAAAATCCCTCCTGAGATGTGTGCAAACCTGGTGGCCAACTACAAGAAACATCTGACCTCTGTGATTGCCAACAAGGGTTTTGCCACCAAGTACTAAGTCATGTTTTGCAGAGGGGTCGAATACTTATTTCACTCATTAAAATGCAAA